>JAWWEQ010000027.1:0-30051 GCA_035583055.1 Torymus tubicola
GTGCATACTTTATATGAAATCATGTTTATATTCAATTAGAATGGATAAAATACATCACAACTACAATAAACCATAAACTGATATGGTCTTATGTCGTTATGCCGCACACGAAATCTGAAAAATGAACTTATGTCGTTATGTCTCGGAGCCACAGATATATAATTTTATTTATCTAAATAACACATTTATTACTATATATAATTATTGGATCAATAAGCGGTCATGTCACATTAAACAAAATTTTAGTGGAGTTTAAGTATATGGATTTCCGGTGTTAATGGCAATTATTTTGTTTTTTCGATATCTTTTTTATTCTTTATAATTTATGAAGAATTTCACTAATGTAACAACACCATCATATATTAGCCGTCCGAATGGATATCTTTAAAAATATTTTATGTATTATTTTACAGCTAAAATACATTATAGTTAAATATATTCCGTAAACTTATATTTTTTAATTATTAATAATGGAAACTCATCCGAAATTTTACAAGGTTTGTCAGGTATGAAAATGTTATTATAGTTTTTGTAGTCTGGAATTTTATCGTTCTTCCGAAATATTGAATGCAAAAAGTGAAGATATATGGTTATTCCAGAAAAATGGACTTTCCCTTGGGCGCATTCGAGAAAAGGAGTGGACCTTATCTTTTCTATTCTGACTGCATAATAAAGGCTACTTAAAGTACCAAAAGTCGCATAAAATCGATTTTCAAACATTTCTCACTTGTATTATGCTTATTCCAAAAAAAAACATAAAATAAATCCTGTATTTATTAATATTCAATGTCAAGAGACCGTAATACCTACCGTAAAAGTATTAGAAGTGAATTTTAACACTCAAAAAGTCATTAGAGCAATTTAAAAAAAGCGCAATTAGCAACTCCAACAGCGGGCATAACATTTTTAAAACAGCTGAAAACACTCGAGAGACCCTCGACTAACACTTCAGAAACATTTCTTTTCTTTGCACGAAAGTAATTTCAGCTAAAAACTCAGATAAACGTTGCCATATATACGGCATTTAAGTCCCATTAGACCTGATGGCGATAACAGAAACAACTTAAAAAATATTCATTTTTCTCTACCGTAATCATTTAGCCTTATTTTACTATATTATATTAAATATTCCAAAACCTATATATAATTACCGTTTAATATAATAATATCGGCAACCAACCTATGCTCCACAATATTTACAGCAAACTCACAGGCACTGCAGCACCGCCGCCAATATCAACATTACTAAAACAGTCGCGTACGGCTCATCCATATACATTACCGAAACCACATGGGTTACAAACTATATATATACATATGCAATCCACGTTGCTACGCACGATACGCCGCGTGTATATATATATATATACATTCCATGTAAAGATAACCGTCGCAGTATTGGCGCACTTTGTTACATAAAAGGATAGCGCTCGGCTCGACTGAGGAAGTCGGTATATTACATAAAACCACGAGAGTCGGCGATTTACGCGCACGTGGCAATTGACGCGTATTTATATGGCATTGAACGACTCGTTGCTCGGTTTATACACCAATGGATAATTTCGCGACGATCACTATACTGCTATACTGATTCGCTACATTGCGTGTCATTTTCTTCTTTTTCTTTTTTATAGTTTCATCTATGATTGTCGTGCAAAGTTTTTCTGATATACGCTTGTATATATATATATATATATGTACAATATAGAACCGCGGTACGTCTGATTTTTTTTTGCGATGCTGCGCGCGGCTTGTTAAATTGCGCGTTATTAGTGCTTTGACGCCGGGCTTGTATAACGATGTGTATATGTATATAGAGCGTAGGATGGTGTATAAGCTTTTTCTGCGCGGCTAAAAGCGACATTCTGTATATATACCGCGTAAATGTCAATGGATGATTTAGGGCCAACTGCGCGGCTAATGAGGGAAACAAACGCATACATACCTTTAAGCATAATATTGAATCATTAAATCGGTTCATTAAGATACACGTTGCTCGTGAAGCTATGCGTCAAAGTTATTATGTACACACACTCGTTAGTTATTCACTAAATTTATATATGGTACAGCATATGTCTGTGTATATCTATCCATAAAGTAATAATAATACATATACATGAGTATAATGTATACCTACACATATAAACCTATATTTATATATATTTATAAAATTTCCCGACCATTCTGATATTCTTAGAATACCCCTCCGATCACCTCGATCAAATACGAATACCAGAAAATCTATATATATACCGAAAATTCGTATAATACCACGCGTGCACCGACGTAGTACTCCAGAATTATAAACCAGTTCTCGCGAGATAAAATGATCGGTATAGACCGCTGCTATACGTAAGTACGCTTACACCGTCGACGCATACTTATATATTACACGCGTGAAAGTCTCGCGGCAAATTTTTTCGAGACTTTCGACAGAATTCCCTACTGCAGCTCGCGAGCGAACGAACGAATAAGAAAACACGGCCACAGCAGCGTAAAAATAGTACGACGACCGCGAGTAGCGCGTGAATTCCCCCCAACTTGCGTATATATACGCTTAAATATATATATATATATACACGTGTGTGTGTGCGTGTGTGTGTGTGAGGACTGGATATTTGGAGAATTGCGGTATATAACTTGTAATGCATTATTATCGATTTTCCTCCGCTACTTCTACGTTTAACTTTATAATATTCTGGATATAGGTATAGCGATACTTTGGGTTTACAACATTATTTCAAGCGTAAAGAATAATAAACGTGTTCGACTGTAGATCGCAGGAAACAACAAGTATAATATGGCAGTTAATTTTTTGCTTGTGTTTCTTTTGTATTCGTAGAAAGATTGCATCTGTACAGCGACATTCGTTGTATATACCTATATAAAAACTGTAAAGTGAAAAGACAAAAGTTGCTTATACCACACAACGACAAGTATATAAAAAAAGATAATTTTCTAGCGTTAACCCGCCCTATATCCTTATCGACGTCCCAAGGTCTTCGCTGATATACATTTCCTATACTAACCCGTGTGTGACTAATCCTATATATATATATATATATAGGCATCAGACCCCCCCACTTCTGACGCATCCAGTTTAATCCATATCGAGCGACATATATCCTATATATTCTATATACGCATACGTATAAGAGGACGAAAATCCCAAGCCACAATAAGGAGAAGGAACAGCATGAGGCACGTTATATAGTCACGCGCGGCGTTTCGATCGCGCCTGCCGCTGCAGCAGCAGCATGTTAATAAACACAACCGTATACATATATATATACCAACCGGCCACGATGAGTGTGTATGCGAGCGAGCGAGCGAGCGACCGCGCATGTGTATATACACTCAAGTCTCAACTCACTAACTCACACACACATATAGATATAGCTGTAAGAAAAACTCGAACCTCTGCGGTTGGCCCCAGTAGCGAGCGAAACGCCGCACGAGTCGCGTCGGCTGTATATATACGTGCATGCGCGTGAGTATATATTAAGTGTATATACATGCGAATGTCTACTATATAGTAGTATAACGAGTGGTTTCGCGTGTTGATGTATACAGATACATTCCGGTGAGTTTTTACAGGAGAAAAGAAAAATTGGAGCACGATACCGTGGAGGTTAATATATAGTGGATATGCCGGGAGATTTTTTTTCTTTTCGCGAGTGCAGCGATTTATAGGTCAAGTGCTGTGCGCGGTTTAGTGTATATGTGTGTGTGTGCGGAGTAAAATCGATATAAGTACGCGTGCGGTGACGGTGGTGTGTGGAGTATATGCGGGAGGTATTTCCGATAAAAAGTAGGAGTAATAATTTTATAATCGATATCGCGATGATGCCGATGACGCGGTAATGGTGCGGATAATGATAAATAATTGTGTATATATATATTGCACGCGCGTAAATATATACGTGTAAACAAAATTAATAAAATTATATATGCGTGTGAATATGTCCGCAGGAATTTTTAATATAGCGAGGAGTAAGCGAATACCGTGTATAATAAAGGAGCAAAGTATTTGTGGAAGGAATATAAGTACGAAAAGTGTTTTTTATACGCGGGGAGCCAGCGGCCGTCAAAAAAATTTATAAATAATGCCGGACGCGAGGTTATGATGATAGAGTCTCTATAAGTACTTTGAAGAGAAAATCGCGTGCTTGTGTGTATACATGACGTGGACGGCATTTTAATTGCCCTTAGTGAAACCGTGTGCGCATAATTAATAGGCCTAATGAAGCGCGTGGGCTTGCTCACGCGAATAACGCGATAATCGGGAGGAAAAATAATTAAATTGACCGCTTCTGGTACATTATACATATATATATATATACATGTTGAGTGCAATTAACCGGTTGAACGCATTCATTATATATATGAAAGGAAACGTATGTTTACATAAATGTCCGTGCGCAGTTCTCGGAAAATTATCCGCGATTGCTTTCACCGTTCATAGTTAACGCTAATAGCTTAGATCCTCCCGTAAAGTATCTAAAAGAATATAACTATACTGTGCTTATTGTCAAAACACGCGGCGGTCTAGACACACGCACATACGGTTCTCATTTTCGGTGCTTTTAAATATAGATTGCGCGTATAAGCGATAGTGCTGGGGTTATCCGAACTATCTTGTTCTAATTGTATTCTTATATATATTATGCGTGCAAGTATATATGTATATTGTAGAAGCTACGGATGCACGTTATTGCATGCGCGGATGCGCCGACGGCGATCAATAGCACGGCGACGACCAGCTGACTATGTGTATATATGTATATATATATATAACGCGAGACGCAGGAATTCACGGTCGTTTGTTTACCTTGCGATGACACTGCGTTGAATGGCAGATTAGTTTTCGGAAGCTTTTATACAAGTGATTTCAATTGGCCTATATGGGTGTGGTTGATTGGTTTTGAATTATGCGTTTTAATTTAACGTTTTTTTTATAAAGTGTAATGTGGTATATAGTTATAAATGATATAAGATATATGGTATGAATTTTTTTAATATAGCAGTGTGTTAATCTTTTATTCTAAAATAATGACATTTCATGTCGAAGCTAAAACGTGATGTTAATCATAAATATAATATATGTACTTTTTATGAAGTCATAAAGAAAACATAAGCTGCACTCGTGATAATTAAATTTAATGTACTTATACAATATTTTAAGTAAACATAAAGGTCGAAATAATTTTCTCGGGAAACAAATAGACATGAATCATAATTAAATTATAATTAACGAATATGATTAAATTGAACTAACACGATCCGATAATAAGTAACGTAACACATTTTGTTAACCCACTATAATGATAAGACAAAGAAAATGTAAAGACGCACCGAGTGAGCAGGCAACTTTTACAACCGTGCAATGATTCACCCGGTCGGACCAGCTGCTCGCGTGTAAAAACTCTATCTCTTGCTCCATCTCGCGTCACAGTGACAGCAAAAAGTATTAATATATATCAGTGAACTCTTAATCGTGATTCATCGCGTATTATCTCTATAAATAATATTTTATAATTATTACACACGCGCGTATCAATGTAAACGTATAAATTCTATATTTTCTTTTATAGGATCATATAGCCGTATAACAAAAAAAAACAGAAACCAACCCTATTAAAAACAATGTACTGTTTATGACGACGCGAGAACGATCCCCCCAACCCATCCCCAAGCCACGCACCTCCGTCATCGAAAGCTATAAAAATATATATAGCTGTACCCTCGGTTGATTATTATCGTTTATATAACCCGATTATTGGACGAATCCTGAAGGCGCAAATATGTCGTACGGATGGAGTGCACATGTCATCGAGGAGCCGACGATCGTACGCAAACAGGCTAAGAAAATCGAAGTGAGTATATATAGATATATATATATATATACATTTGTCAATGTATGGGTTGTAAAGAAGCGATAAATATCACTTGTATAATGTGCATATATACGCGTTAAATTTGTATTTAGCCAGGGGACAAAATCGTTGAATCCTTGGTTATACCTATTATTAGAATTAATGGTGAGTGCGTTTTCTTGTTCGATATGGACGAATTAATGGTATTTTAAGCTTGACCTCGTTCAGATTTCCGCGCAATAAAATTTTATGGGAGAGAAATGTGTGTTTTGTCATTATACGCACTTATAAGCGCGGGAGTTTTTGAATTTTGGAAGTTCCCACCGGTACAACGTTTTCCTGTTTCATCGATGGTTATAGTTTCCTATCTTACCGCCAAACGTTAGTACAGGATTCTTGGAATATATGCGATATGGAGACGAACGTTTGTATATATGT
This sequence comes from Torymus tubicola, assembly GCA_035583055.1. Classification (NCBI taxonomy): domain Eukaryota; kingdom Metazoa; phylum Arthropoda; class Insecta; order Hymenoptera; family Torymidae; genus Torymus; species Torymus tubicola. The sequence goes on from JAWWEQ010000027.1 coordinate 6,315, forward strand.
GAGAGATGTTTGATAGGAAGCGAGGTATGTAGAAGTATAGACAACAAAAACATCATTAATAATGCTGTCACGACGTTGATGCTCTTTCCACATATATATCCGTAACTTCTATATTTATACGTATGCATCGTGCCGGCGTCACGTATTTAATGGTGAAATCATGCTTATAATTCGATCGGCTGAACATCAAAGTCAAATTACAGCGACTCTGATGTTTCTCTGTTTATCCACGATTGCAGTAAATAAATGATGCGTGTTGCGCAATATGCGGCCTCCGAAAATTACTCGCAAATAGCTGATGCTGAATTCGGTTTGATACGGCGTTCAATTAAATTTTATGTAAATTGTAAAGGAAATCAATTTATATATAGCGATTGATTGTGGTTTATGTATAAATTTAAAAAGTTTTATCGAAATGTATGAGGATTATTTGTTCATTTATTGATGTTAAGTAGTTAAAAAATTTATTTAATAATCATATCCTATCAAATAAAGGCCAATATTACTATTTCTTATGAGTTATCGTACAAATTACTAATTGTAATTGTATACTTACTCGTAATTTTCAGAATGCTAAACGGTTATTTATATCATTACTTCATTAAGAAATTACGATCACAGATATAATAGATATATATGATCATCAATAACTCAAAAAATAAACATAAATATTTATCGTCGTTTGAACTGCACGTATTTTAGCAAGAACATCAACAATTCATAAATTACAAATTTCATCAGTTGCCAAAACTTACGACTACTTGCTGTTTTCATCGGAAAACTATGCGAAATCGTATATTGCGCAATTATTCTCGCTTTTTCCCATGTCGCCTACTACTACTCGTAACAATGGACCTATCCTATATATAAGTATATTAAAACAAAGTACCTGTAAAAAAAATTAGCTCGCTCACGTTACGCGGAACTCATCATCAACGAAATCGCTCTGCCAAGGCCGCTCTCCTCTATGTACCTACCATTCCTCCAATTTATCCATTCAACCGTTGCATCTATACGTTCTGCAGTATATATATATATGTGTATATATTTAATACATCTGCAGCTGCAACGTGCGTTCCGCATGTATGCGCGTTTCGCTGTTAGTCTAACCTAAAACCGAAACCCGCCAAAATAAATCTCCGTCTACGGAAGAAGAGGCTATCATCCACAAAAAAGTAACGGCGTTATATCATGGACCCGACATTATAATACCTATGATACATCTCGCATCGCTTCTATAACGCCGCCTCTTTGCCCCCCGCGCGATCAAATGACGAAACATACGCCGCCGTATATATATACATATATATATATATATATACACTTACACACTATACAACACTATACACAACAGCGCGGAGGCACCGATGAGCTCACGCGGCGCGGAAATTCTCTATTACAGCCGCTCAGCGCACGCACACCACACACCTTTCGCCGTCGTCGCCGTGTGTATTTTTTCACTCTATAGCCGCGCGAGTCAGCTAGAGAGTCGCCGTCTGCGTCTTCCATTTTCACGCGAAGGCGAGTGCGGGATTTCTTCCTTCGCAAAGAAATAAAACACAACCGCGAGTGTTTATTGTGTTGGAATTGTTTGTGTGCGGTGCAACAAGTGTATACTTATATTTATATATTTACGGTGCTCGTGTAAGTGAAGTGGAGTAAATACTATATATATATATATATATATAAGAGAGGAGGTGTGTGTATATATATATATATATATGTGGGGTGTGGAGTTTTATATAGTGCAGAAATGTGGGTTTATACTTACCGCAGTTATATACGTTAAAGCTTGTTTTGAATGATATAGTAGCCACTTATACGCATTAAAAGTAGATCAGTTATGTGCTGAAAAATATTAGTGGGGAGAAGGAAAACGCGAGTGTGCAGCTGACAGCTGACCTGTTGAGCTCGCTCTCCCCCCCATTAATCTGTTGTTTATGGTGGCTATTTTCGAGGCGATTATGAGTACTGAGAAGTGAGAACTATCGGATTGCGATCTATACTCTCTTGCTGTTATACTATATGGGTGTCATCGTTATTTCTGACGCGCTATAGTCACGGTTCTTTGCTTTTATCAAAACATATTGATTATTGTTTTTCTTTTTATCGGCTAGATTTTTTAATGTTAGTTTACGAAGTAAAAGTTAATATTCTCTATACCAACATTTCTGCAACTATACCGAAAAACCGCATAAGCATAGACGTGTGTATACTTGTAAATTTACACGCCAACAATCTTAACGGTATATAAATACGCATACTCACCTCCAATTTTTTTTTTCTCGGCTTCCCATCGTGTCCATATTATATAGCCACACGAAATTTATATCAACGCGCGACGATATGGATCCTTATTCGTGCAACACGTACGGCGATCCAGAGGAACACGAGGGTTACGGTCGGGCAACTCAACCCGGCCTCGACGTCTTCGTGAAGAAAGCCGTCGAGGTCAAACGCATCTTACCTTCGCTCTTCAACATCAAAGTGGTACGGAGATATATTGTGTCTATATTATACCATATACCTGCGCGCGATCGCAGAGAGTTGATGAGTCAATCGTGTCTGCGTGAATGATGCTATAAACTCGCGCGTGATTGCTAATATACAGGAGAGGCTATTTTTTTTCTTCTCGTTGTCCAGGAGTGCTATGGAATTTTTTCTAGGTGTCAGGTTAAAACATTAGAACTCGTTTGAATATTCTAGTTATTCATAGAACATTGTCGCAAAGGTTTTATGGGATAGATGGTATCGAGTAAGAGTATGTGTAAGCAATTGGGAATCTATAATTAGATTGGGAGCATTTAGAGCAGATTCGTGTTAAGTTTAATTGATGGAATTTATAGGATCTGTCTATATGTGTATGTATGTTGAGAGATAAATGATTACTTGTATTCTAAAGTACAAATGTCTACTGTTGAATGGAAATAGAATTGAATTGATGTTTAAAGATTCATTGGCAAAGAAAAGTATGCCGTTTATTGATAAATTTAAATTAAATTAGGTATTGTGCACATGAAAAACTACTAGAAATACGAGCTGAATTAGTATCAAACACTGCTAAATTGTACTTTAAGAAAACATTGTAATGTTGATAACTTTGTAAAGCATAATTAAGCCATTTCCTTGGTTTTATTATTTTACACTTGAAAGAACAAATACTTTTATGTATTCTTAGAATTTTGTTATTTAAAAATATTATTCTTACTCTAATTCTAATGTAGTCAAACTTTATATTGTTAACAGAATTAAGAATTTTCCTTAATTTATAGTTTTTAATTTTCATGAAAGAAAAAATTTTATGTGTCTCATGATACACTTTAAACAATGAAACCATTACATTGTGCTTTAGTAGTAGTCATAACTCACCTGTTAGCCCAACCCACGATAGCAATTTGATTACAGCAGTCACACCCTTTGGGAAACTTTCCTCATCTACTTTAGTGCCTTAGTCATTAATCAAGATTCTCGTAATTCCATTAAATTTTCATTAGAAAGAGTGTGAAGTTTGCTTTTGCCCTCAAATTCCAATGCAAGTGTGTCACTTTAAGCCAACTTGGTACTTAATATTCAGTGCAGACTATTGTCTACATTGAATTGCATGTATACACTTACCTTTCAAAATTGTAAAGTTGACACAGATGTGTAGACTTAGATCATGCGTAACTTCTACAAATAAGTTCATTGTTACATCTTTTCTGAATGCTTTCCGGTAAGATAATATGAGAATGATATCTCAATTAACTTCCTGAACATGATAAACTTATTAAAAATTATTTATTTTAGTATGATATAGTTGTTTTGAACAGATCAAAAACATAATATGTGTAGAAAGCAAAGTTTATGTACTTATATAGTTATAACGTATTAATTCTTTTAAACATTTAAATAAATCTTTTAAAATATTGAAGAATCCTATTAAATTATCAATAGTATTCCAAAAATATTGATTTAATAATTGTCTCTTTTGAAAAATAATTAAAATTTTCTATTTATTACAGCTTGGTGAAAGAGGATCAGGATTAAGAGGTACAGGCTCTGTTCAAGATTTTAGTCAGCTTAGACAACAATGTCTTGCAGAAGGAAGACTTTTCGAAGATCCAGAGTTCCCTGCAGTCGACTCTTCACTATTTTTTTCAAAAAGACCAGACAGATACATCGAATGGAGACGTCCAATGGTAAAAATCATTTACAATTATTTATACAAAATGTAGCCAAGAATGTTAACTGTATTCTAATTCAAACTTTAATTGTAGGAAATCGCTGACAACCCTCAGCTCTTTGTAGAGGGCTACTCGAGGTTTGATGTTCAGCAAGGTGAATTGGGTGATTGCTGGCTACTTGCTGCTGTAGCCAATTTAACGCTGCACCCACACTTGTTCTTCCAAATTGTACCTGAAGACCAGAGCTTTGATGAAAATTATGCTGGCATATTTCATTTTAGGTAGGTTTACTATAAGCTTTATATTTACACAGGACTGACTAGCTAAATTATTTCAAAGACTTTACAATTACCAAAGTCGCGAGGTAGTCTTTATCTCTCTTATAAATTTTAAACAAAGAAGAATGTTAATTATAATTCCAGTAATAGCAATCTACCTACTAATTTGCATCCATTAAAGATTTATCATCTTTTTTTGCATTTAATTACACACATACGCGATTGCCTTTTAAAATTAAAAGATTGCTACTGAATAAATGATTCTTTAACGATATTTAATGCATTATTCAACTGAAAAAAAGAGATTATAGATATAACAACTGAAAAACATGTACTATATATTTTTTTTTACAAAATTACTAACAATAATTTTACTCCAGATTCTGGCAGTATGGCCGATGGGTCGACGTGGTTATCGACGACCGTCTGCCCACCTACCAAGGCCGCCTGTTATATCTGCGTTCAGCCGAGGACAACGAATTTTGGAGTGCACTGCTGGAAAAAGCGTACGCTAAATTGCATGGCTCTTATGAATCTCTCAAGGGTGGTACCACCTGTGAAGCTATGGAAGACTTCACCGGAGGTGTTACTGAAATGTACGAAATGGAGGATGTACCGCCCAATCTGTTCAGTATTCTACTCAAGGCGTACGAAAGAAATTCACTAATGGGCTGCTCAATCGAGGTAGCCTTTCCGTTGTGTTTGTGTTTAAAGAAATGTAAAAGATAAAGGAGTAAAGAAAATGTTTTTATTTGTAGCCTGATCCAAGTGTACTGGAAGCAGAGACACCGCAAGGTCTTATTAGAGGACATGCCTATAGTATCACGAGAGTAAAGTACGTGGATATTCAGACGCCTAATCAAATGGGAAAAATTCCGTTGCTGAGATTGAGGAATCCCTGGGGTAACGAGGCTGAGTGGAACGGACCTTGGAGCGATGGGTGAGAGTTTTATAATAATTGTATACTCACAGTTGCCTACTGAAACGATAAACTAATAAAATAAAATGGATTTTCAGATCGCCAGAATGGAGATTCATTCCTGACCATGAGAAAGAAGAATTAGGCCTAACTTTTGACGTTGACGGAGAATTCTGGATGTCCTATCAAGATTTCAAAAAGTATTTTATGCGATTGGAAATTTGTAACTTGAATCCTGACTCCTTGACGGAGGACGATCTGAATGCCGGAAAGAAGAAGTGGGAAATGAGTGTGTTTGAGGGTGAATGGGTGAGAGGAGTGACTGCTGGAGGTTGCAGAAACTTTTTAGGTATTTCCCCTTTATATTTTAAAAAAAATTGAGTTTCGTTAGCACTATCCAAAACTGAATATTTAATTTTGTTTTAGAAACATTCTGTCATAATCCCCAATACAGAATTACATTAGAATACCCAGACGAGGATGATGATAAGTGTACAGTCATTGTCGCGCTTATGCAGAAGAATAGGAGAGCACAAAGAAGAATGGGTGCTGATTGCCTTACCATTGGCTTTGCCATTTATCACGTAAGTTTCATTATCTTTTCTACGAATTTTTCAAAGGCTACGAATTAGCTTTATACGCTGAGCGGAGTAAGAACAAAGGCATGCGACTAAATGATGCGATAATGAAAATACAAATGGATAATTTTACGTCGATGATCAATAATCGCGAAAATACATCTACTATTATATCATCTTTTAAAATAGCTTTACGTTATCAAATATCAAAGTAGTATTTTTTTAATTAAAATTAAAAAATGGATCAAAAAATAATTGCTAAATACTTTCTTTTCTCTTACAGTTGGAGGATCCTAGTAGATTACCAAAACCTTTAGATATTAACTTTTTCAAATATAACGCATCAGTAGCACGATCACCATCATTTATTAATTTAAGAGAAGTCAGTTGTCGTTTTAAACTACCACCTGGAGTATATTGTATAGTTCCTAGTACATTTGATCCAAATGAAGAAGGAGAATTTTTGCTACGAATCTTCTCTGAAAACAAGAATAATATGGAGTACGTATCAAATGTTTTACAAATGTATAATTATGTAATAAAACATTTGTAACATAATTTTTCTCGTTGCAGAGAAAATGATGACCAAGTTGGAATAGGTGAAGTTGACGACAGGGTGCGTATAATTAGATGTGGTAGTAAATGAAGTATAACCCATAATAATAGCACTAAATATGGTAGTAGTTTTTTGAAAAAATGGAATTTTTAACAACGAGTCGCTTAATAACAAAATGTATGAGATGTTCAGTTTTTATAGGGATATTTAATCGTTTTGTTGGCTTTTCTGAATGAAAATTGTCACTAAAATCTTGAACATATACCGTTAAAATTAAAATATGCTTCAAAATAATTTATAAATTATCTAGTTGAGAAATATTTTGATTAATTGAAATATTGAAAAATAATTTTTTATAAATAAAAAATATTTTTTATTTAAAATGCATTTCAAAATGGATATCACTGCTGAAATATGATAGAATTTTTATTTATACATTTTGTTATTGTATAAATTTAAAAAAAATGGCTGTTGTTATTTGATGCTTAGCACAAGTGCACATAGTAGTAACTAATATTGATATTCTCAAATACTATTAACAATTTATTTGAAATAACAAGTAACTGCAGCTGCCACAAATTCAGCGAAAGATCACTGTTTGAAAATTTAACATGTGTTGCACGTTCTGTTGCTTGGCTTTTAGGTAATAAATCCTCAAGATAATAACATTGGTGATGGAGATAAGGTTAGTAAAATTAACAAAATCCATCTAACACTTTTAATATCTCTTGTGCTACTTTAACGTAATTTTTTAGCTGAAATTATAAAAAAAATTATTTTTTATCAATTCTAATTAAAATCTATTTGATAGGTTCAACCACAACCATCCGATTCCAATGAAGACAAAGTGCGAGAGTTCTTTAGGAAACTCGCTGGTGAAGATATGGAGGTTGATTGGATGGAATTAAAAGAGATTTTGGATTATGCTATGCGCAAAGGTATACTGAGTTATAGTATCAATGAAAGAAATGTAAAAATATTCAAATTTATTTATTTATTAATGTTTTATGTATCACTTAATAATCACCATCTAAAATATGTTAAACTCATTCATAAATTTTCAGGATCATTTTTTCTATTTTCACGATATTTTCATTTAGCTTTCACTTGAATTTTGATATATTATGATACACAATGATTCATCAAAGATCACAACATATTTTTATTTTTATAGAAATATTTTAATATTTCACTAGTTTTTAATTTTTACCTGGTGTTGGTGAACTTTCATTTACAAATTGTACATACATATTTATGTTTGCATCCTTTACTTGCATTTTTGAAAACTTAATTAGTAGCATATGCAGCTGCATAAACTTAGCATTAATCAGTTAACTAAAATAGCTATACTAAAAAATAAGCTTAATAATAATATTAAAGCGTTAACCCTACAATTTCTTATTACTACTTATATTAATTACCATTAAAATTTTCATCAAAACATTGCTAAAATAACAGCTTTGGCAAATAATGACACATAAATACATTTGGGTCTATCTTTTTCAAAATCATGTGCATTTAAGTATGTTGAAAATGTACCTATTTAACACTTTAACACTTGTAGATACTCTGTAAATTGAATTGGTTTATACATATGAAAATATTTTTTAAGAATTTTGTTACATGATCAAGTATGGGCATCTTTCTTTAGTTTAATATATAATTTATGATTAATTTATATCAAAAGTTTCTTAAATTTTTGTGAATATTTTTAGGGGTGCAACAGAAAATTGTTTCAATTTTATTTATAATATTTAACAACTTTCGTAAATATTCGTAAATATATGCAAGTATAATTTGATAAAATATCATTTCGAAGTTAAGAAGAAAAAAATTGAATTTCGCTTAGCTTCTAATTTCCATTTGATGAGTTTAATGTACTAAATATAAAGTTTGAAAAGTAATGCTTTAAATTTTTCAATTAATTAAATACAGTTTTTTTTTGAAGAATGGATTTTCAGTCAAAACGAATCTACCTTTTAATAACACAACTGACAGCTTGTAAATAGATTGACGAGATTTTTCTCATGCTATCTTTCCCCAAGTTTGCTTCGTTTTCGTAAAGCAACTAATTAAGTATATAAAATCATAAAGATCTTAAATTACTGAAAGGTGACCAACTCTATAAAATTTACACGTTAATTTTAAGATTATTATTGTAATTGTAAGACCCAAATGCACGTATGTACGAGTTAAACCTAACATGTAGCTGTGTGTGTTACGGGTAGAATTGCCACCGGCACGTCGTAGTGAGGCTCATAACCCTGATACCCCGCCAGAAGAAGGCTCCCTCATCGATACTCTTATCTCCCTGCTCTGTGGTATTATTTGTAATGAACAGGCCAATAAGACTGAGTCAGTAGGTAAAGTATCCTCGCTTCTTCTCACTTCTCTCTCTCTCTCTCTTTCACTCTCAACAAACCTTTACAAATAATATCACACACGCGGTCGCACGAGCATTATAATAGCATTCGTCATGTCGTTGCACTGTCTTTTTCTCTCACATTATATTATATATAAAAAAAAGTAAACGTTTTCTTTTTTTGTTTTGTTTTGTTCTTTTAATAATACATTTAAGTATAATCATCTATATCAAGATTATGTGCTTGTAAAGTTTACTGTTGTTACTCCGTTATAACGTCCGCTTTTATCTGTCTGATGTTCCGGGTAAAGACATTACGAACGATCGCATGTGTAACTTGTTACACGCGATTGATGTGGACTCTATAACTACGCGTAGCTATATGCGTAGTCTAGAGGGTAATTTCTTTTTCCGGAGAGGTGTTGAATAATAATGATTAATGTTAATATATTTTGTAGAAATGAACAACCAAGGCTTCAGCAAAGACGTTTGTCGAAGTATGGTCGCGATGTTAGATACAGATCATTCTGGAAAGTTAGGCTTCGAGGAGTTCAAAGCGCTGTGGAACGACATCCGGAACTGGAGGGTAAGAAATCATTATTTACGTCACAAATTTATATATAAATCGTTTTTAAGAAGATGTCTGAGTTTCAGACTATTTGTCAGATTCTACTTCTTTTATTATGTTGATTTTACACAGTATTATACGAACTATCAAAAACGCAAAGTCATTTAATGGCAATGAAAATCTGATTTCAATTTACTAGGAATTTTTGCGAGTCTTTAAACTTCTCCAGAATTCGTTTTTCAAATATACCTTTCACCTCAAGCTTTCACTTCAAGAATGTTTACTGCCCTCAAAAAATTATTGATTTTAGCGTCAATTGGCATTTTTGTATATCAGTATACAAACAAATAGAAAAAACCAAAATCAAATTGAAATGATGACAAGTTGCGCATGGAAACTTTGATGTCTTCTTCAATTTAAAGAAATATTTACTATATGATTTAATTATAAAAATATAGCTATTACAATTTTTCTTTATTTTTTTTATTATATTTCATCAAATTATAATATACACATTGCCAAGACACGTATCTGCGTCATATTAGTAAAACACGTATAGTAACACTAATATTATTTTCGAATACATTTCTAATTGATCTTTGTTATCCATTAACAGGCAGTCTTCAGGCTGTACGACAGAGACGGCTCCGGCTACCTGAGCGCGTTTGAGCTCAGACAAGCACTGAACAGCGCCGGTTACCGATTAAACAATCACATACTTAACATTCTGGTGCATAGATATGGCACCAAAGACGGAATGATATCGTTTGATGATTATATTATGTGCGCCGTCAGATTGAAAACCATGATCGGTAAAGATATTACGGAATACGATTTACTTGACCATCCTTACGATCCTCAAGCCATGTAGAACCGTTGTGCATGTCCTGAATCCTTGTTCTTTTAGTAAACTTTTAAATGGATTTTACGTTTTAGCTTTTTGAATATTAATATATCTTTGATAAAAATGTTTTCTGGTAAAACTTTTGCACAAGAACAAATTTTCAAGTTTCTAATTGTAAGAGGATTACATGCACGCTTAAAATTGTCGAAAAATTATTGTAAAATTCAGAGCGATTATTGTGGCTTAAATGTTCGTTTATATATGCAGTAAAGAGAATGAAATCTTTCCGGATCTGGAATTTCAGTCGCGATTGTAGAATCTGTTTGAAAGTTTATTAAAACTTTATTATTGGTAGTAGTATCAGTCGAGAGAAGAGCAGCTTATCAATAGACGTAATTTTTTTTCCATTTTTTTTACCTTTTTCCACAAATCTAGATATCTTCCGAGAAAGAGATCCAAATCATACAAATTCGGCGACGTTCACAATGGAGGAATGGGTCGAAAAAACGTTATACTCATAAAGCCGTTAAAACGATACCATCGTTGGGTTAATATGCATTATATATGAAATAAAACGAAGTACGTAAAGGTATACTCGCTTGACCGCGAGTGGAGGGAGAAAAAAAGAGAACAGAGAATAAAAAAAGAAACGATAATAGCCAACGCACTGTGTGATAAAGATCAAAGAATCTCCAAAATTGTTGTATTCGACGGCTTCTATACTTATATAGTAATTTTAAGAACGGTCGATTTTTGTACATTATACAAGCGTTTTTTGAAACGACAGATTATCTATTTTTGACTCTTAAAGAGGTGAAATGAAATATATATTATACAGTTATGCTGAGATGTCTATCGAGGTACGATCTGGTGCATAATACATATACCGTCACTGTAGCTATCGTTGCAAATGACTGATTTTTACTGTTTATACATGTATAGATCTTTTCTTCGGAACTGCTTTTTCCTTGGAACAAAGTATTGGTATTAAAAAACGATTTACAAATTCAAATTGATATTATAATATAGAAAATAATTTATTTTATCTTTATATTGATCATATTTATACTAATATAAAATGTAATTTTAATGTTAATTACGTCCAAATAAAAGAAAATGTATTTCGCCTAATGACGCTTTTATTACAATTGATTTACCACTCCATCCCATGTATTTCTTAAATGAATTGATCTGAATTTACCTTAAAAAAATAATAAAAATAAATTGAATAATACTGTTCTTTCAATTTTAATTAAAAATAAGTATTTTAATTTCTTTTCATTCATTATTTTAATGTTTTATTTACAATTTATTTAAATTATGTAAAAAATAAACTCGTGTCTATATTGAAGAACAATAAGATTAATATCATTTTTGTAGCAGATGAATATATTTTGTATTGTTTTTTTCATTTTAAAGTGGAATTAAGGTTATTGATTTACAGACCTTCAATACGTCAAATATTTGAGATATGGGTCATCATACATATACCAGCTTGTATCGACATTCTAATAATATATACAATATGCTAAGTCAAAATTAACAATACAAACAGAAATCAGTCATGAGCTATACTTCTTATAGTATATATAGAGATTATGAATACTATACTTACTATTATGGTATACCACGTGTAATGATTTAATTACGCAAAAAGCGTAACTTAATAACATAAAACTTTACTTATCAAATTACCATAAAATGCATCGTCGATTCACACTTTCAATATGGTTTTTACTCGTACTAAGCAACGGTAAGCTCAAATCTTAATCTACTTTCCAACACTCACAATCATCAATATACAAAAAACCTCACAGCCTCAAACCACGTCTTTGGCCTTATCGGCACTACGACAAACATTCGCCATAACCCGGTGCATTATCAGGTACAATTGCATGATGGATTATCTGATTTTTGCGGCGGCTCTATTCTCAGCCCACGCCATATCCTCACCTCTGCGCAATGTATTGTCGAGGAGCGGAAGAGATTAAGGTCCGGACCGATTTACGTCATTGCTGGAGCGAATAATTTTGGAATGGCCAAGGACTGGGCCAGAGTGCGTATGGTACACATGCCAGCGATGTTCGATTATACGTGCAAAATGCTGAAATGTCTGCAGAATGATATCGCCGTCTTGGAGGTGGGTGGATCATGTAGGAAGTGGGTAAAATATGTAGGATATATAAATTTGTGTGAATACGATATGAAGTCTCATATAAAATAAAAGGATTTTTTTAAATTAAAAGAAAATCAAAAGAATGATATACGGATTTATTAGTTTCATTAGATTAGTGAATTGGCTACGCGAGAGATGTGCAAAGATACAGTGATCACATCATGGTTCGTTTAAATGAGAAAGGTTATTTTTTAGAGCGCACGTTTTACAATTTATTCTGAGACTTAAATTTAAACTTAATTTATGTGTATATATTGTACTACCCCAGATGGAAAAAATTTCTGTGCTAAAACGTGCATAAAGGTGCTAATAAATGTGCGAAGTGTGTCGGAATACGTGCCAAACTGCAATACTGTGCAAAATTGTACCAAAACGTGCAAAACTAGGGATGGTACAGTTTGGCACAGTTTGTCACGGTTTGACCAGTTTGGTGCAGTTTTGCACATTTCAACATAGTTGTACACAAATTATTTTTAACTGTCAAAAAACTATTAGACTTTTCGAAATTAGATACAGTTTCATACAGTTTTGCACACTTCTGCACGTTTGTGTCCAATTTGACACAGTTCGGCACATTATTTTTACACAGTTTTTCACAGATAATTTTTAACTTTGAGAAAATATAATCAGACTTGTACAGATAACTTGCCTTACATTGTGCTTAACTGTTCTAAACTGTGCCGAATGATTCGGTAAAAATAATGTTTTACAATTAAAAATCGCCTGTGTCAAACTATGCCAAACTGTGCCAAACTGTGCCACAGTGTATAAAATTGTGCTAAATTGTGTCAAACTGTGTAAAACGTTCGAATTATAGCTCTATAGTTATGCACGCTTTAGCACAGTTTTTCACAGTTTGGCATAGTTTGGCACATTTCGACACAGTTTAGGCAAAAAAAAAAAATCCACCAAGGACTTTAAGAATTATTATGCCTAAATTATCAGATTGAAACGCTAAACTGAGCCAATCTAACTAAATAAAAACCACATTCTATTATATTAGCTAAAACAGGAATTACATATCAACGATAACCCGGACCTCAACAATGTCAACCTTCCCAAGCCCAATACCCGTATAAACACCTACGAGAACAAGACAGCCGTGGTCTGCGGTTACGGTGCGGACATGCTCGAGCTTAGACCCAACAGAGAAACAGGTACTGTCGAGGTAGAGTTCGTCAGGTACCCGGATACCCTACGTGTCGCTGAAGTAGACGTCCTCACTCAGAACGACTGCCGCAAGGCATGGACCGGTGACATAGATGTAGGTGACGGTCACATGTGTGCAAGGATGCGTGGTACGGCGTACAGAGGTGTCTGCCATGTGAGTTAGTTGCGGTTATGGAATGTAATATTACATTATCATTATATATGTTAATTTGTGTAATTAAAACTTTTATATATGTATTGCTGATCTACGCAGGGCGACGGAGGCAACGGACTGGTCCATGACAACGACACGATCATTGGTATTGTGAGCTTTGGTAATGAATTTTGTTTCGAAGGCGCAGCGTACGATGGACAACCGTCCCTTTACACAAGAGTATCACATTATGTTGACTTTATTCACGACGCAATGCGGGGAGAAAAATCCTATCGTGTTCGTAGTTATGAGGTTGACGCGCAATCAACGTCGATTGGTGTAATGCTGTTTAGCGAGAAGTGTATGGTTTTGTTGCAGATCGTTGTGACACTTTTTTTTTACGGTGTTCTTGATTAATTAATCAAGTGCGTGCGAGTATTTGGAGGTTTTCGAAGTTTCGTTTTCATATAAAGTGATTCTATATAATATGACAGTGATTTATGATAAACTAATTAAAATAACATTCGATGTAAAGACTACAGTATCTATCTGTGTAGACACAAAAAATATATACATATATATAAGACCTCTGTTGTATCTATGCGTATTCATAAATCGTATATTAAAAACTTGTTCACTAATTTTGGTTTATTTACAATTTTTTTTCCTTGTTCTCTTCAGTTTTATTATTACTTGTGTAATAAATTTTAAAAGGACCAAGATTACAAAAAAATTACAAAAATTCTTCAAATTTATAGCAATTAAAAGTGGTTTAACAACTATGAAAATTACTTAATCGAACAATTTTAATATTTCTAACTCTTAGATCCACAATAGTATTTCAAGTAATTTAAACTCCTAATTATAGATCTATAATGTAATTTATAGATCCACAATTATATTTCAAGTAATTTAAACTCCTTCCCGTGAAAATTTATGAAATATTGGCTTCAGAAAGTTGGATAAAAACTAAAATCTTAGACTTGCAACGATTAAAATAGATCTAACGATTTTGTCCTCGGTGATTTTATCAGAAATAAAGTTTACTTATGATCAGTACTTAATTAGTAATATTAATTAATTAGGTGTATTTGGAAGTGTGTATGGATTTGTAATAAACCATGAGATTCTTTCTTAACTTTCGCTCATCAAGTTGGAACCTTTTTACCGTAATATTATGTAAAGAATAATCTAGACCATAGAATCCTATTTATGATTTCAGAGAAATCTTTTTTAGATTAAAGGGCGTTGCAACATACGTAAGTATATAAAAGTTCGTTAATACGTAGCTCAAATTATTGTAATTTTATTTTTGTTTTCAGCATATCAAAATTTCTTATTTACATTTTTTTTAATTCAAATTATGAGTATTTTAGTAGAATTTCATAAAAGATTGATTGCTAAATAAATATTTGAAAAATGCTCTGTTTCAGTAATATATTTATTTACAAAAAAAATGTTTTAAATACTACGACTTATTTATTCATCTGATTCATTGAATCTATAAAATTCATCTGATGCATCATATGAAGAATCAGGACGAAAACTTCGTTTTTCCCCATCATAATAATCTATATCGATACCTGAGTCAATAGCCGTTGCTTGGAGATTTTGACATAAAGGTGTTTATTCCAGACATTTCTTTATATTGTCTTCAGTTTTGGATAAAATTAGATAGTCTGTAGTCATTTCAATCTCATATTCTACATAAAGGACTGCAAAGATAAAATTGATGTAATTCAATTTGATTAACATTTGTATTAATATAAGAAAGCATGTTAATAACATCTTACCCGAGACTTCAAATTCTAAAATCTTTTAATATTTAAACATTTTTATCTCAAGTCAACCTTTCGATAACTTTCGACAAAAATACAAGCATCAGAGAATATGTAGATTTGCATTTGCCGGAATTCACTTTTTGATTTACAAAATTTATCAGGAGCAAACTCTCTGTAGTAAAGCTGTTATAATGTAAATTAAAAAATGTACTAAAAATGTACTATTGAATTTATTGCAAAAACAAATAATGTAACTAGTATAGTGAATATTATTTTTATGATTCATAGGATAATATTTTTCGAGAATCCGAGACTGACGGAAAATCTTCATTCGAATTAATGTCAAAAATATCGATTCCTAATTCTGGGTTAATTGCCATTTCTTGGAGATTTTCACTGAAAAGCGCTTCTTGCAGACATTGCTTTATAACGTCATCAATTTTGGATAAAATTAGATAGTGTATAGTCATTTTAATGCAATAAATATGCGCTGGGCTACAAATGTAAAATTAATGTAATTTAATTTAACTAGACTATGTGTTGATCAAAAAAACACCTTTATTACGTCTTACCGAAATTTCACGATTCTAAAATCTCTTAACTTAAAAGCAACTTTATTTTTACTCAACCTTTCGATAGAAAAACAAAAATAAGGATCATAAGATGTGTAGGTTTGATTTCGTGTACACCCTATTTCTGATTTATATTTCTTATTGGCAGTAGTTTCTTTATATAAAAACTGCAATAATACAAAAAAGATATATAACTTAATGAAACGCATGAGACATATATTTGATATAAATTAAAACTCATGTTTGTTTGATTAAATAATAAGCAGGAATAAGTTATATTTAATTCTTTCGATTGATATCTTCGAAGAATATTAGATCAAGAAATAGAGAAGCCAAAATAGCTTATTTATAATTTTCCATTATCACTACCCACTGTATATAGGTACATTATTATAGATTATCATACTTTGAAACTTTTATGAGCACAATCTAGCCATAATTAAATTATGAATAATTAACTTAATGTTATTCTACTAATTCAAATCATCTATATCGTTGTACGAAATAAATAAATATGCTAAATAATTTGAAAAAAATCTGACTAAAAATAAGCTATTTTTTATTAGATTGACACTCTTCAGTATTAAAGCTATATGACAAAGTTTTGACACAAGCGAACTTACATTAAAATGTTTCAATCCGACGGGAACATCAACAATTACTAAATCGTACTCTTTTGACACAATGGGATTACTACTCTTTAGGACCGTCATACACTCTAAATCACATATCAATCCTTCATAAATTTTAACTATTTCTTTATTATTACTTAATTTTGATATCCCGATTACATTAGTTAAATATATTTTTGATGATTCTCTTCTAAGCAGTCGATTTGTTTACTAACAATTTCTTTGCCAAATTTTTTAAAGCTGTGTGCAACATTTCAACATGTTTTCTAAAATATGAAGAATTAAAATAATAATTATTAAACAAAATGTAGATATTACTGTATCAATATAGCTGTAATCATTAATTCCAAATAAGGTTAATACGAATGTAGTAATATTTGGAAGTACACTAGTAGTAGATTATCTTCTCCTTATTTTTGCACGAAAGTTTTGCAATTTTTGGAGCGCGGAGAGCGATTGTGCCAATTCTTCTTTATTGTGCTCCAAAATGTTGGAGCAGACGAAAAACACCTTCACGCGGGGGAAGGTAGGACGAGTTTTTCGCGACCGCTAATTGGCTGCTGCATACGATTAAAAACCCACTGTCTTCCACTTTCATTCGAAAATATTGTTCTTATAATTTAGAATTTCAAATTCATGCTGCATCCACAGTAGCTTGTGTTGAAATGCAGAACTACTTCTATAGTTGACTTTAATTCTAAAGTAAATTATTGTATTTCAATAATGTTTACTCGTAAAGAGTACATGTTATATGAGTAATTCTCGCGTACACTTAACTTTTATGAAACTGGGCTATATTTTACAAATGAAGGGCTTAATGAGCTTCGTACAAGAGTCTAGTTTTAAGTTGAGTCTTCAATAACCTCCCTCTTTTTTGTGAAGCAATTCATGAGTATTATAAAGGCATTATATATCACAGAAGTGCTAATACCCGTGCGAACTTTACAAAAATTAATCGTTCATATGGCTATTATATAAATACCTTGACTTCGATTACTTCAGAAATGTAACTAAATGGTCTTTAACTCTTACTTTTTTCAGTACTTTATGGTAAAAGTGTGTGCCTATTCATTAAAAATATATACAGCTCAAAAAGCAAAGGAAGCTGCGTTTTAGAAAAATTAAAAAGATTTTAGTTGTATTGGTTTAAAAAAATACCTCTAAAATATTTCAATTAATTATAAATTCTACATATTCTACTTGCCAAAATAAAGAAAATCGCGTTTAGTAGATGAATGTGCATTATTTGAATAAATTTTGGCAATACTTTAAACATGGCTGATTAACTGCGAAATTCATTTACTAAAACACCATTTTTAGCTGGCACACTTACACAAAGAACCTAACATCTAACAAAAGTGGTGTGAACTTTTTGTGATATACTTTTTGAGATTATATTAGATCGTTAAACTATTATCACCAGTATAAGTATCTTAAAACGCTATATGAATATTGATATTGATATTTTCTGATATGCATTCTGAGTTAAAAAAGATTACATTTTTTAAAAATAATTTTCAAGTATTAACAATACCTTTGTGATAAAATGAATAACAACATTTTTTATAGGTCGTTTTGAGCTATACTTATAGGTATGCTATGTATAAAAAATGTGCCTTCACTTTTAATTTTTTTTTTGCAAAGATGAAAAGTTAAATGTACGCAAGAATTACTCATATATAAAACTTTATTTATTACAAAAACTAATAATATATCAAGTGTAGTGCATTATTTTTATAGTTCATCTGATGATGTTACTGGAGAATCTCGGAGCAACTGATGATGACAATTATCAAAATCTGAATCTCGGCTAATAGCCAGTGCTTGAAGAATTTCACATAAAAGTGCTTCTTCTAAACATTTCTTTATACTGCTCTCAATTTTTGATACAATTAAATAGTCTACAGTCATTTTAATCTCATATTTCAATAAGGTCCTGAAAGGGTAAAATTAGTGTAATTCAATTTAACTAAAATTTGGGTTCGTAAAAAGATCAATTCTATTACGTATTACCTAAGATTTATGATTCGAAAATCCCTTAACTTAAAAGCAAAAGCAACTTTATCTTGATTCAATCTTTCAAGAGCTACACAAAAATAAGCATCATAGGATGTGTAGGTTTGCATTTGCTGGAATTCACTTTTTGACGTACAACATTTATCAGGAGTAATATCTCTGTAGTAAAGCTGTAATAATGTAAATAAAAAGCAATGTATTATATTTTTGTTAATAAAATAAAGTGATATAATTTTATCCAAATAATATCGAAAGGAAACTATAGAAAAGATATTAATTTTAAAATTTTGTTGTTAAATAACTATTTTGTTGCTAATTCTGACATATGTCTAGAAAAAAAAAATTATTTCATAGGAAGGGATTGGTGAAAAGAGAACAAAAATATATGACATTTCAATTAAAGGAATGCTCCGATGTCGTTGTTATGTTATAAATAATAACAAAACATTTATGTTGGCCGTGGTACGATTTCAAGCAAAACAGACAAAAGAGCCGTGCACTTATTATAATTTAAATAGAAATTATAATGTAATATTTTTCGTTGAGCAGAAAAATTATTCTGTTATCTTATTAAAAAGATAATAGCAAATAAAAGTGAAAATTTTCTATCAACTTACACTGAAATTTTGCAAACAGACTGGAACGTCGATAATCACTAAATCGTTTTCGTTTGTGACGATGACATTGTTACCCTCAACCATTATTATAGAATCTAAATCACATATCAAACCTTCATAAATTTTAACAACTTTTTGATTGTTAATATTTTGTGATATTCCGATTAAATTAACTAAGGGGATATTTGATGATTCCTTTTTAAGTAATGAATTTGTTAATGTAATGATTTCTTTCGCTAAATTGTTGAAAACTTCATGTAATCTTCTAACATGTGTTCTGAAATATCATGGTGAAATAAATTATTTGTTTACAAAAATTTGGTTAAAATTTAAATTATAGCGTATAATTATAATTTATATTAATAATCAGGTAATACAAACGCAGTAATATTTCGAAGTCGACAAGATTCACCAAAATCTTCGTCTGTTGTATAATCTTCTAAATGCTGGGATACATTACATTCAACTTGAAGGCCTACATTTCGTGTAAAGCATTCCGCTAGGTGTAACTTCAGCAACTCTCCTAAAATTAATTTATATGCAAAAATGATCGTGTTACAAAATTTAAATAAAGAAACCAGCAAATTTAAATAAAATTTATACTTTCGTTATTATCATTAATTTTATCAAAGAATGACGACATCTTCGTGTCATCACCATATGAAAAAGATAAATCAAAGGTGTCTAATTTATAAACACAATGGTTACGTCTCAGAGTATTGTCAAACATTTCAATTCCAACAATCATTTTTAGTTTAGCATTGTCCAAAGTAAGCCTAAAAAATTCACTATTTTTAAAAAAAATTCATTCGAGTATGCAATTAATTACTGACTTGTAGTCCGTTTCTTCAGGATCTTTATTTGCACTTCTAATGCACATTTTTCCTTCTACTTCAAAATTTTGTATATCTATAGTCATAATTAAATTGCAGTTTGCAAAACTACCATCAATATCACGTATAACGACTTGCGGAACAAATACATAAAATCCATCGTAAAGTTCTCTGAAAAATTATAAAATATGATTATACTTTCTCAAATAGAACGGTCGCTTTTCTTGTTATTTTTATTTCTTATATATTCTAATAAATGTAGTACAAGTAAGAGTGTTTTTAAAATAAAAGTTCGATGTTTATATTTGCATACAAAAATGTATGTTTCTAGGAAAGTTTATAGAATTAAAAACAAAATAAAATTTAATTAAACCCTATAGCGACAAAAGGAGGCATATGTGGAATTCTTCGGAAACTTTGCCCTAAACTGGTTCCAAAAATGACCAAAATTAAATTTAGAGGCACACCTCTGCAATAATATTTTTCTTGTTCTATGGGTCACATAAGAGATGATAAGAACTTGGGGCCAAAGAAAACGGCCTTGTGACACCCTTTTATCGTCAAATCAATTTTTTTTATGGGAATTTAACATGGGAAAAATTGATGAAAAGTAGTCATCAATCATCAAGTAATATTAACATTCCAAATATGTCAACGAATTTGTACATTTTACTAGTTAAAGTACAAGGATATAGAGCTTTCATTTAAGCTAAAGATAATTAAAATCGGACAATTCAGTGCAAATTTACATGCATTCGAAAATCGTCAAAAATAACGAAAATGAGCATTTTTTTCTGAATTCACGAAATTTTTAGGATTTTCATTGTTTTTCGTCATTTTTGATGATTCTCAAATGCATGTAACTTTGCACTGAATTGTCCGATTTTAACCATCTTTAGCTTAAATGAAAGTTCTATCCTTGTACTTTAACTAAAAAATATCTTGTACTTTAAGTAAAATATAGAAATTCGTTGACAGATTTGGAATGTTAATATTGGTTGACGATTGGTGACTACTTTTCATCAGTTTTTTCCATGTTAAATTCCCATATAAAAAAAATTGATTTGACGATAAAAGGGTGTCACAAGGCCGTTTTCTTTGGCCCTAAGTTCTTATTGTCTCTTATGTGACCCATAGAACAAGAAAAAAATTACTTCAGAGGTGTGCCTCCAAATTTAATTTTGGTCGTTTTTGGAACCAGTTTAGGGCAAAGTTTCCGTAGAATTCCACATATATCCGCGCAGACATTTACTTGCGACTTCCCTGAGAAATTTTACACAATATTTTTACCAAATTTTTAGTGATACAAAACGATAGTTTATACATAGAATAATATTTATGAATGTTAAGAAGACATCTATAGAAATTAATTATACACGTAGTCGTTTCCCAAAGTGAAACAGGAGTCCTCAATGTAGTCTTCTACCATACCCGGCCACTTCTGAAATAAAAAAAAATCATTTTTAAATTTCAGTAAACTATTATCTCTAAGAACAGCATAATTTCTTATTGTTCACTATTAATTCAAGATTTACAAAGAAATTGTTTGTTATTTTTAATAGAATTTTTAGGGAATTCTTCGAGGAAGGTATACTTATATATTTTATAATTTCTGATAAATGAATTTTTATTTGGAACTTACGGATTGTATAGACCTTATTACGCAAGGAGGTTTGTTTGACACCAAAACTGTTTCATCATTATAATACACTACAAACAGAAGTATTATTTTCTTGTTTTAAAATTTACCAGATTTACAAAACTAAATTAAAATACTTTTGAATCAATGTTTTTACAAATACACATTTTACTTATATTTACTTATAACTTTGTCAATACTCACTTCCAACCAGATCCATGATTTTTGCAACAAAGAAAATATTTGATATTTTAACAAAATTGTGTACGAACGGTGTTTTTAAATTTGATATTAATTTAATTTCTATTCAGGTTAGAACTTTCGTTATTCTTACTAATACTTATTTAATTTTCATACTTATAAATCTTCACACTTATGAAGATTTTAATTAAATGATTTATTATTTTAAGAATTCATGTTTATTTGCTATTTTTAAATGACAGGTTTACACAGTAGTATATTTTAAAATACTTTATAATTAAGATAGAAGATTTCTTTTATACTTAGCTTGGGGTTTGAGTTTGCTATAGCAACGCATATTACAGCGTACGTTTTTGAGATGGAACTATAGGAGTGCCGTGAAGCTAAAGTGAAAATATCGTTCAGACCAAGCGCATGCGTATACCTGAATAGTAAGGCGGGAAGATTAATCGGTTGAAAAGTTTTCAGAAGTATAAATATCATAACTATATATCATTACCTATCCACATAAGTTATTGATATAATTATATTCTGCATCTTATATACTTAATTGTTACAAGAAAGTATTCGTACAAACTACACTTAAAGTTTTTTTATGGTATCTAATAACACTCCTATACCCATACTAATAGATATTATATTAACTTGGTGCGTGCTGATAATTTAACTAAATCCAATCACTCAATCCTAATAATATTTTAGATATAACTATGTGAAAATATAAACATTATTTCAAACATACGCCATTATCTTTAATAATGCATAATATTCTTTTATTTATGGACAAATAGCATATTAAATTTCAAATTTCAAAAATATTAAAACACATACACTAAACAGCTAATGAAATTCATGAAATAGCAGCTGTTTGAAGATGACTCTATCAAAAATAAAATTTTAAAGTTAGGATTCTGCATAAAATTTAAAAATCGGAGATGCAAATTTAAAGCAACCGATGAAGAATAGAAAAAATACGTATCTTACGTTCAGCTCCCGAAAACAATTCTGACACGGCACTTTTCATTCGCTTGTAGGCTAAAAAGCGTAAGTAACTAAAAATCCTTCCAGATATATATTACAATATTTCAAAATTCGAAAATCAACTTTTCACCATACAACAGAAGTGGATCAGACTACTTATAGATAAACGCAAAAACATTTTCTCCAAATTTACAACTTGTAATAAAAAACGAATATGTTTCATGTTGCTCATGTAAAAAATTTCATTATTAATGTTATTATTTTCTTTTTGTGATTCAAATTATTTATAAATTATCTAATGTTTTAAATAAATTTTAAATGAACGTAACAATTTGGTACAATTTATACAGTTAGTTTTATCTAACATTTATATTAAATTATGCTTATAAAGGTATTTTATTATTCTACCTAGATTTGAGTACATAAGACATGTATAGAATAAGCTACAGTCACAGAAGACTAATACATACTATAGTTAACGTCTATAGTATAAGCATATTTGTTTACGACAACAACATTGTATACATATACAAATGATATCATTGACGATTTCTGCTTGTTAATTCATAAATGTCATAAAATAGAATATTTGTCTTCCATATAAAATACATATGACATGTAAATCGCGGCAATAATATTTATAATTAATATTTAAAAAACAAACACTCTCCGACATGTTACGCTACAATTGGAATATCCTTCTGGTAGAGATTCTATT
>JAWWEQ010000027.1:30151-118531 GCA_035583055.1 Torymus tubicola
ATCTGTATAAATCCCAGAATAGGCAAAGATCATTTTATAACCTAAAAAAATTCATTTAGGTTTTGATTTTCAAAAAATCTCTTATACAGGTCTGAAAAAAATATAGTTAAATTCTACGAAAAATTACAAGAAAGAAATTCTATGTAAGATATTTCGAGATTTGGCTTCGTTTTTGAGCTAAAAATTAATCAAAATTCTGAATTTTTTAAATATTCCCTCTAGATTAACATATGGAAACCCTCCTAAAATATTTGAATTCTTTTTAAAGTGTTTTCGTTATTAGTTTATTACTATATCATAATATAAATAAAATAACGGTTTAGATAGAATCCCAATAACAATTTTTATTGAAGACCAAATAGAACCAGTATAAATTTTGTTAGATTTTATCTGTGGTTTTCAATTCGGATCATTATCCAACCTGAAATACATTTTAAAAAAGTATACTACTCAATATAATAAAAAGTGCAAGAATAATGTAAT
Source organism: Torymus tubicola (assembly GCA_035583055.1). NCBI lineage: Eukaryota > Metazoa > Arthropoda > Insecta > Hymenoptera > Torymidae > Torymus > Torymus tubicola. The sequence goes on from JAWWEQ010000027.1 coordinate 30,635, forward strand.
ATTGACTGTAAAAAATATTCATATAATAATTCAATAAAATTTGTACAGTTTCTATTCGTAGACTCGATGGCATCATAGTCATTCATAGAAAATGTATTATTTAAGATTATTAAGATGACATCTTTTTTTTTACATTTATAAATATACAGATATAAATCTTCGTAAAATAGTTGCAAATTCATCTGTTTCTGTAATACCACAGGTATTATCTTTGAGATTTTCCGAAATTATTTGCTGAAATTTCTTATCAACCATAATTCAATTCACAAGGGAAAGAAGTACCTTTAGCCAAAGCTAAATGGACTAGAATTTAACTTTTTACTGATTTCGTTTCTGTTAGACTTACGCAAATATTTGGACGAGAGAGCGTATAACCAAGACAATTGCCTTTTTTCTGATAGTAAAAAATTAAATTTAAATTAAGCTAAAAGTTATGTATTAAATTTCTGGTTGTTATATTTGAAAATTTCGAATACTTTATAGTATTTCATGAATTTATTAAACGTTTAATGTTAATTAGTTTAGTTATATTGCATAAATATTTTTATTTTATTGAAACCAGAGTGCATGTATAATATAATTGCGAGATAAAATATATACAAAATACATTTACAAAAGTAAATTCAGCAGAGGAGAATTTCTCCTGTACGTACGCTGATCCGGTTACTTACGTAAAGCTTAAGTAAAACTAAAACAAACTGTTTTTTTGCGCTTATTGTTTTTTATCGTCTTAGAATCCAGATGCTTTTGTATCTTGTGAGATTCTCTTTTTTTATGGTTTATAATCGTCAAATACTGATAGGAAATGTCAATTTTCATTGTGAACGATAGAAATTTTGGTGATATTTGTTGATAGAGTGCCAGTGGCAACGGACTGATCTACAATGACACAGTTACCGGAGTGTTCAGTTTTGGTATGATGAGGTAGCCGGTGGACAGGCTGGAATTTACACGTAGGTGACTTTATAATAATCTTTCATCAGGAAAGCCATAGAGAACGATACGTCTGCGAATGGCATGTACCGTTTTGTGTATAGAGGCCGCTCGAATCATAACTATAATACAGTTTGCTTGATTTGCTGAGTGCGTTCATGATTATTGTGATAATATTAGCAACGTGATTCTGATATTTTTAAACGAATTAATCTGATAATGGTTATATTTAAGCTATTACGAGAAGCGCAAGTCATTAGGATTGTAGATAATAGTATGAGCAGTACAGTAACAACTTTGCTGAATAATTGCTTTTTAGCATTAGTCTAATGACAACCATATTATTATATATATGCAAGTAGCTTTCTTAAATCTTTCGGTCTGCTTGCGGTTGACAAAACTTAAAAGATATTTTAAATATTTTAAAACTGTTAATTTTTTCACTTCTTTTTTTCTTTTCCTTTCACAAATGCTGTTCATGTTAACTTCTTTGATACGTGGTAGATATATTTTTAAATGACAAATACTGTGCGGAAAATCATTCTATAGAATTATTCCATTTGTGAAACGATTTTTCGAACATTTTCTAGCTATCTTATATACGCGTGAGAGCTAACTATTCTCGATTAACCGATTATTTTTACACTCACAGCACTCGTGTTACTCATCGAGTTGTACTTTTTTAACTTCCAATCGTACCTATTTCTTTCTATTGATTGGTATGTTCTGGAATTTTCGTGGATTTCTACAAAAATTCTAATAACAAAAAATGTACTTCACATCTTGATTAATATGTTCTTGATATATTATAAATCATATAAATAGCTTGCGAGTGATTGGTTATTGTTTAAGAAAAAATTTTTTTCCAATATCTTCTTAACCTCTTAACTGAATTTCTTCATAAAAATTTTTATTCATTGTTTACATATTATTAGTTTTAAAATTATTTAATTCTCGTAACTATCTTTATAATACAGACACATTAATAATTATGTATATCGAACATTAGAATATTCTTTTCAACTGAGTTCGAACAATCACTGTTTTTTAAATGATTCTGACAGTTTCCCCTTTACTAGCCTAAGTATAATAGCTTTTATCATTTTAATTTCGCTCAATTTTGACTGATTTTTATTTTAATCTTTTACTCATTTTTTAAGTCTTCCAGAAAATAATAAACAAAATGTAGTTCGAAATATTTTGCTTATAAATAACATTAATATAATATCAAGTGTACGTAAATTATTTTTACATTTGAAATTTGAAATAATATAATTACGACGTATCGCTACAAAAGTACTTTAAAAGATCACTACAAAATAAGATATTATGATGTAGAATTTTGATTAATAATAAAAAGTATTAGTAATAAATATTATTTAAAAATGTAAGATATTTCAACAAAATTTTAATCTTGCCAGAGAGTGAACATTATAGCGGATTATTCAAAACTATCAAATTCGTTAGGCTTGTAAATGTAAACATAGCCAGACGTAATACAACAATATGAATATGTCTATAGTCATATCAGGATTGGAAAAAAAATATTTTTTTCAAAAAATAACAAAGACATTTTATATTCATTGTGGAAAATTTTGGAGTAGAAGACACTTATTCTTATAGTGATTTCGTAAAGTGATAAAAAAGAATATTTAGATTATGCATAAAGATTTAGTTTATCAATCGCATCTTAAAATTTTTATGAGGCTTTCGACTTCCAGGCGTTATATATATAAAATGTTTGAAAAAAGAAACAACCGACAATTAAATGAATGAATTAATTGAATTGATTTTCGTCATAGTTATACTCTCAGACAAGAGTTTAGTTTTTAACGTTGAAAATACGGTAAATAGTTAATCTGCTAATTCAAACAACAAATGAAGTTCTATTATAACGTAAAAATAAAAAAAATTTAATTGTCACAAGTTGCTAAAGAAATTGTTGGTCATTCTTAACGTTCGATAAAATCTGTTTCTCAGGTAGAAATTTTCTTTGTTGACAACATTGACTTAATTTACCAGACTCTACGCGTCTCTATATAATACATTGAATGTTGACATATCGTCCTTAATTGCCAATAGCTCTCATAGCTGTAAGCATAAGTCTGCAAAGTACACCAGCACTGAATCCATAACTATAAAATAAATTCAGCCGCTTAAAAATGAAACGAAAACTCCAATCCGTACTAAGTATCCTACTGATACTTAATTCAGGTAAAAATTTACATCTATATACTTAAAAATAAAAATACTCTTAACATGACAATTTCTTCATCCTCCACTTACGCAAAATTTTAGTAAACTCCTCAATCAACAATGCTTTCGATAATGTCACCATGATGACCAAAGACGCTATAAATGCCCCTGCTAACATCATCCAGGGGGATCGTCTCACACCTTTCCACCCGATCCATCACCAGATATCCGTTATCGCAGATGACCAGTTCTGTGGTGGCACCATCCTCGACGACTGGCATGTACTCACCGCGGCACATTGCGTCATCAAACTAAATGGTATACCCGCCAGTCAGATACACGTAGGGACGAACAAAACCATCCATGCCAATACCACGAACATGACGATCGTGGATACGGTGTACGTGCCTCTGTGGCCGTTCGACAGATGCTTGCAGTATAAACCGAACGAGGATATTGCTGTGTTAAAGGTTGGTGAACGCTGATTTGTCTAATAAGTGATATTTATTTAGATATGTTGTGAATAATTTCTGATTATAGTTGCAAACGATTCGAGATTTTTTCATAAGTATTGGTTACATTAACACTTTGTGATCGCATTTGTAAATGGTATATAAAAATTTGTCGTTACTTATTTTCAATTTTAAATGCCATTTGATCTTCCTTAAGACATCGCACGAACAGTGGATGACTAAGATACTTAAAAATAAAACTCAAATACAGAATTAAAAAGTAAAAAACTCAATGCAGAAAAAAAACACAAAAAAATAAAAACAATTAAAACTTCAAAATTCATTTCAGTTGAACGAAAGTCTGGGCCTCTCCACCAGCCCGTACATGGACAAAATCAACCTTCCGGAGCCTCTGACGGACGACGTTTACAACTCGTACGAGGGGCGCACAGGTATGATCTCTGGTTACGGTATCTCCGACCTCGAAATAGAAATTGACCAGAACAACCAGGTGAAAATGTCAAACTTCGTGTACCCCCATACCTTGCAAGTAGCCAAAGTACGGATCATACCACAAACAGAATGCCAGAAAATTTGGTCACCAACAAGGATAACATCAACGATGTTGTGTGGCAGGATTCGGGGTCCCGGCTATCATGGTGTCTGCAAGGTATACACGCGTTTATCACATTTTATTTTTACATAGTAAATTTCGTGTTTATTTATCCGTATGCTTATTATTGTTAATTTTCATGCAGAATGACAACGGTAACGGATTGATCTACCTCGAAGCAGTTATTGGAGTATTGAGCTTCAGTAGCGGGCTCTGCTATGAGGGCAAGTCTGCAAACGGCCGACCAGCCGTCTACACCAGAGTTACAGCATTCGTGCCGTTCATAGAAAATGTACTGCAGAATAATGTCACCGAGGATAATGGTGTATGCGGTCTTGCGTTACTGAAAAAATCTAGGTCTAATGTCAAAGCTTTCACAAGCATAATATGGTATCTGATATTTATCAGTATCGCGGTGTTTGTTATACCGACGGTGTAAGGAAATTGAAAAGTCGTTGCTTTATATGAATATAAGCACATAGCCCAGAGAAAAATTTGGAAGGGAAATTATTACCTTGGATTGTGGAAATAGAGGAGCTAGCTCTAATTTACAATTAAATGTAATAATTTTTACTACCAAAGTTTTTCTGTGGAGAAAATTTTTAAAAGAATGACTGATGAGAAGAATTTTATAGAGAATGACATGACATGGTATACTGTCAGATCTCGATATGACAATATAAATAGGTAGACTACTATAAATCTAGTTTAGATTGTAAACACAATTCATGTATTTTTTTTAAAGTAATTGATAATTACGTGATTAAGACTGATAATAAATAACTAAACACAAATGCGTCGTTTTATTTTTTATTTAATATTATTGATCCTATTTACAAGGCTTATATATTCCTTAAAATAAATTACCTGTTTCAATATTTTTGCATAAATTTATCCCAGGTACAACAAATGTATCTTTAATAGTGAATAAGTGAGAAATTCAATTGAGATTCTGTATTGTAAACCCTTCAACATAAGCCCTGAACCAAGCTGGGAAACGTCTTCAGAAAAAGCTATGAATTTTTAAAAGATGTAAAAATAGTGAAAAAACCCTTTTTTGACATGACTAACGGAGTCAAGTTTACTTATTACTGACTTTCATGTGTTTATTTCACAGAATTTTGTTTTTATTCTGCTTCTTTAATAGAGTATTAGTTACAGCTGTAGTGTAAAATATAATCATAAAAACTATTCATTACATTAATAATATCAAACGATTGCAGGTAGCCCGTATAACACATGGCATGAACTTGTTTGTCAACAAACCTATTACAGTGATTTATTTTTTATTATTATAACATCATTACCTTAACTATTCTACTTATACATAATTTTATGCTTTTTATACTTTTAATTAGCTAAATTGATACTTTAGACAGTGTCTAACAAACAATTATACATTTATAAGTAGTATAGAGAATAAAATTGTCGACAAACAATTTCTTGCCATGTGTTATACGGGATACCTGTAATCGTTTGATATTATTAATGCAATGAATAGTTTTTATGATTATATTTTACAGCTGTGGTGTAAAATATTATCATACTCTATTAAAGAAGCAGCATAAAAACAAAATTCTGTGGAATAAACGCATGAAAGTCAGTAATAACTAAACTTGACTCCGTTAGTCATGTCAAAAAGAGGGTTTTTTCACTGTTTTACATCTTTTAAAATTTCATAGATTTTTTCTGAAGAAGTTTCCCATCTTGGTTCAAGGCTTATGTTGAAGGGTTCACAATACAGAATCAGAAAAAAATTTGTGGAACAAAAAATATTCATACGGAGCACTGTCTTTTTTTGATAAAGGTACACTGAAAAGCAGCTAATCAGAGACTTTCAAAAAGGGTTTTAAAAAAAATATGACTACATTCTAGAAGTAAAATATAAACTTTTTCCCAATCAATGTTCTACACACAAAGTTTCAGGATTTTGAGTAAAAAAATGGCAAAAGTTGAGTTTTCACCAAAAATTGCAAAAAATAATAATTTTTGATGTGTAGTAACTTTTGTAATTATTCAAATATTACTCTAAAAATTTAGGAACATATTTTTTTCATAAAAAACTAAGTGTCTACAGATTTTGAGCTGCTCATTTCACCTGAAATATCTCATATACCTGCGCGTGTGCTTACGTGCACGTGTGTGTGTGTAGTGGTGTGCTATAAGCGTGTATAACGTATATATATTAAATTCGTTTCAACAGAAAGTTTTTTTAAACTACACAATCCATTGAGTAAATTAACAAAATTCAGTTTAAGCAAGGTAGACAAAATCTTAGGTTCTTTTTAGTAATTTTTGAAAATATTAGATGGGTTTTATACTTTTTCAAGACTACTTGTACTAAATTGTGACATAAAAACGATATCGTCAATGCGATATTCAATTTCGCATTTCTAATATTTATATAGTATTAATTTGTTCTTTTAAACACGAAGCAGCACCACCAAGTACATGGAAAGTAAATAAAGTGATGATAATTAAAACCTTTGAGGTCCCGAAAGTCCGTTTAGCATGTGTGTGTGCGTGCGTGCGTGTGTGTGTACATTTTCGAAATTCAAACTATGACTTTTGTAATACAGTGACACATTGTTTTTTTTCTTCTTTTTAAAATAATAACTTTTTTTAAGCATTGCACTACAGTGCAATGACGATTATATTTCGTCTCAAGTAAAATTGATTATATAATATCAATAGAAAGTAGATATAGCTAGTGGCAATGTTGACGATTCACCTATAGCTTGTAGAATAATATTTTGGTTCTAGCAAAAGATCTAAGGTGTACGCAATATATTAGTTGTTATTAAGGAACTTCGTACACTAACGATTGTACGAATAATTTTTATATTCAACTCACGATCGAACTGTTCTTAATAACAAAATGATTCAAAAAATTTTTTCTACCCTTGCAATTGTTATTTTAATTGTTATAAATAATGGTGAGTATAAAAAATTATTTTCACAAATTTAATAAATTCATTTTGAATGATAAAAAAGATTATACCTAATATCTACCATTACAATGCTACAATAATTGAAAAACACAAACAACCGTGTACTAAAAGTAACACTTACTTTCTATTAAAACACAATAACAACACATAATATGTATATTATACCAAAACCATCATCTTCGAACTTGGCAGCTTTTACAAACGATGACATTCCCTACGCGGCGGCGATAATTGGTGGCGAGGCGATCAACATCTGGAAACCGACGACACCGCGTCACCAAGTGACGATATTTCTTTCTGTTCTCGGCTATGAAAACGGCACGGACTTCTGCGGTGGTTCGATCCTCGCCAAACGCTATATTCTAACAGCAGCACATTGTGTCCTCAACGAGACGGGATCTAAGCCGGGGCCCTTATATGTGACTGCCGGTGCAATTAGAATGAATCATCCAACTGCAAAAACGCGAAAAGTACGAAGAATTTACGTACCCAGGTTGGTCAACGGTACCTGTGGAGCGCGTCAGCCTGAAGTAGACCTTGCCGTGCTTGAGGTGAGAGTTGGTGAATATGTGGAGGAGTTTTATTAGGTGTCGAAGAAGTTAAAAAATCGATTAAATATTTCTATTTTATATAAGTATTGTTGAAATTAAAACAGCTGGGCATGACATGATGGAGAATCGAACCCATGAACATCAATTTTCAACGTCTGCTTTGTCTGCGCGCTTAGTTACTGATACCTATTCGCGAGTTTCTTTGAATCGACCTCATATTAAAAAAAATATCATTTAATAGAATCAATGATTTTCATTACAATAATAGTATATACTGAAAACGTTCGAGAATTCTAACCCAATATACGTACACTTTGGGTACTTTATTTTTTTCTATATTATTATTAAATATCTCTAAGTAGGAAATCTAGGATAATTAAAAACAAAACGTTCAAAAAAAGTATTTAAAAAATTTATAATTAAAAATAATGAATTATTCATATTAAAAAAATAATTACATGTACCTAAATTTATCTTACCAATCAAACCCAATACATTTAATGTCTATTCAAAAACACAATTAGCAAGTTATTATTTTTCCAGTTGGATAGAGATCTCAATATCAATAACGACCCGTATGTACGTAAAGTCGATTTACCCGAGCCTTTACCTAGTGGCACTTACGACACTTACGAGAACAAAACGGCGCTAATCGTTGGCTTTGGCGTAACTGATATGGTTGTCGATATGCATGATAACTTTGAGTTCAAAACGTCGAGTGTCAGATATCCGAAAAACCTGCAAGTCGCAAAGGTCGATATCTTGTCACAGGATCAATGCACGAGGGCCTGGAAAAAGAAAACTAAAATTCATCCATTCCAATTAATATGCGGTAGGGTACAAGGAGAGTCGTTTCGTGGTGTGTGCGAGGTACGTATCATATTTATTAATTAGGCCTGACTTTGGGTTGCTACCGTACTCCTTGATTTATTTAACAATGTTGCATTAACTAAAAACATAAGCAAATTGTATAAAACGGCAATAAGTAGTGATTTCTATATTGCTTAAATTGTTTTTCTAAAATCATAAGATTAATTAAAACAAGTATAATTTCATTTCTTTCTAATAGGGTGACAATGGCAATGGATTAATTTATCAGAACAAAATTATCGGAGTGCTCAGCTATGGTAATAAGCTTTGTTACGAGGGTACATCAATATCGATCGGGCAGCCAGCTGTGTACTTGAGAATCACATCATTTCTTCCTTTCATCAAAGGAGTTCTAAATGACGATATTGCACCCAACAGTACGTGTAGCTTCGATGTATCACATAGCGGTGCGTCGGAGTTAGGGAAATTTCCTATCCTTCTAATAGCAATTATTATGACGATATTAGTTCTTGGCTCATATTAATAAATAATCGCTTGAATTAACTGATACAATAATGTTAATGATATATTGAATCATCGAAACCACGTGTTTCATAAATGATGCATAGCAATATACGTTTAACATTTTAATTGTAGGTTAAATTCTATAATTTGACAATATAGTTTCGAAATGAGCAACTAAGAAAATTTATATGTTTATAATACTGACAAATTTTTTAATAAACTCATGTGTTTTAAAGACTCAACATCGTTATATTATTAATTCTTTCATTTCTGTAATAACAGATCCTTCCATTGTTACCTGTATAATTTTGCAGAATATAATTGCATATGATATTAAAAGTGTTGTAACACAAAGTCTATAAATAAATTAGTCTAATTACTTTGAATGGTAACAACATGAAGTACATTATTTATCAGAAAAAATGAATTCAATATTTTCTATTTAAAATTTATGTAACCATCGTTTTCCTCGAAAATTACATTTAGCGTTAAAAATGATAAATACTATTTAACATTAACAATGCTCTTCAATCAACACAAATTCTTTTAAAAATAAATAAACTTTTATACTTAGTTTCCTGATCTCTACAAGTAGATTCTCTTGAAGAGACTTTCTACTGCTAACATGGTTTAGAAATTCTTAAGGAAGAACTAATTACAAACTATAATTATAATATTGGAAAGAAACCCAAAGGAAGTTAAAAAAAAAATGGCTTTTAATATAACGATTATGGATGTATTTTTCTTTGCTTTAATACTGTTGGGCGTATGCAGGGCACAGAAAGAAATAATTTTAAAACAAAATATTGCAAAATGTGATTGGTTGGATTTGCTAATGGAAAAACTATCTGGCGAATTTGTGTCAGTTTACCATGTAACGATTTTACCACTCTTTCATTTGAAAATTATACCCGTTACAAACCGAATAATTGAAAGCATTTCCAAAAAATATCCAACCATTATATTCAACCGCTTTCCAAGATCCAGTGAAATAGATAATCTTACATACAAAAATTATTATCATATATTTCGCAGACGTGTTACGATGTATGTTATTTTGAATAATGATAAAAGAAATAAAAACTTTACCAATGCAATTTCAATGAAATATGCCGATGATGCACCAATGCCTAAATGTGTCATCATTCATTTTAATTTAAAACATGGAAAACTAGTTCTGGACCGTCTACTTCTAGCAGCTGGAAAGCATGAGCAGTATCTGAATTATACAATGATCAACGTAGATGTCAAGTCGATACGTTCTATGCCCATTACGCGCTATTACGATCCTTTTAACGACAAAATTTACGAGGACAAGCTTAACGAAACCAACGTTATATTTCCAGATAAATTTCGTCATATTAATGGCAATCCATTACCTATATATCTACCGAACAGTGTTTATACCGACCGAAAGGATAAAAGCTTTTTTAGCTTTGATGATAAAGGCTTTCTTCGATCTCTATCGGTAGCAGTGAAAAAACTAAATTTTACATGGAAAGTTTTCCGACAGACACAATTGCGATCTAGGAATGAACTAGAGTATCTAATGAATAAAGCAGGCAAGATTGAAATAAATTTTCTGCATACAGAGATTCGAGGTTTGAGGTCACAATTATATCCATACAATCCCTGTGAACGTTTAGTCTTCGTCGTTCCAGTAATCCGAGTTCAAGAGTTCACCAATTACGTCCAGGTCCTTGCCTTCCTGGTAGGTCTTTTATTTATCATAATTATTATACCGACTTGTGCCAGAAAGGTATTTCGAAATCAGAATCCGTTTTGGAGCATTATGAACACAGGAGAACAGCTAATAGGAACGTCTCTCGAGACAGATCCACAGACAGCGGTTCAAAAAATCTTCTTCATATGTTTTGCTCTCATATCTCTGAAATATTCATCAGATTTTTACTCTGACATCATTGGCATTATGCTTAACGATTACACCCTGGCCTTGGACACACTGGAAGACTTGGAACGCTCGAAGTTTCGGATATACTCCGACAGATATACGTTCTCTTATGTTTTGGATAGAAACGAGGATAACCCTATAATAAAGAGATTAAGTAAACGATTTCATTCCGATCTTTTCGGACATTGTATGATTGAGCTGAATTTGCGCGCCGATCGGATTTGCGTTGGCCTTGAATCCGAGGCCGAATTTCGCAAAAATAGACGCTGGATGTATGCGAATGCGACGAAAGTTATAAAGCCAAATATCGGTCAGATTTGCTGGGCATACGAAGTACGATCATCCTCTTGGTACTTGGAAATACTGCAAAAAATGATTTACGATATGGTAGAACTTGGGATCACGGATTACGCCCACAGATGGTATGTACGCAGATATCATAAGAGTCTTGAATACGAGGGTTTGATCGAAACGGACCTCACAAAGAAGATTCTTCTTGTTATATTCATTTTGGGACATAGCATTGGTATGATATGTTTCATAGGCGAACATATTCAAAAACGTATTATATTAAACCTCAAGAAAAATTATGAAACCAAGTCTATAGTTAAAAAAAAGGAGAAAAAGAAGAATCCAAAAATGTTTAGGGTGGTTTTCGAAATTTGACGTCCCTCAGAAAATCATCACAGTTTTTCATCTGTTTTTCTACTCCGTGTACAATTAGCAATCCTGTTTTTACCACCTAAATTAACGCATGGGTCAAAAAAAGTTGAGCACAAAATTTGAAGAAAATCGGTGACGGAAATCTTCCTGGCTTCCATTGTAAGTGGAAAATGAACCATTTAAAAAAGTATTTAATTTTAAAAAAAACTATTGATATAAAAAATAGTTACATTTAACTAAATTTATCAAATCCAATACAAAGTTTATTCAAAGACACAATTATCAATTTATTATTTTTCCAGATGCGCATAGAGATTTTAATCTCGATAAAAACTGTCGTTTGGGCAGACTTACCCAGACTCTTTCAGGTGATCCATACGACACTTACGAGAACAAAACCGCGCTGATCGCAGGCTTTGGCGCAGCTGACATGAGTGTTAATATACAATTTTCAGTTCAAAACGTCGAGTGTCAGATATCCGAAAAACCTGCAAGTCGCCAAGGTCGATATCTTGTCACAGGATCAATGCACAAGGGCCTGGAAACAGGAAAGGAAACTTCATCCATGTAAGATGTGCAGTGAGGGACAAGGACAGTCGTTTCGTGGTGTGTGCAAGGTACGTTTCATATTCGTAATAAAACTTGACGTCGGGCTAATACCGTACTCCTTGATTTATTTAACAATGTTGCATTAACTAAAAAAATTAGAAAATTGTATAAAACAGTAATAAGTAGTGATTTCTATATTACTTAAATGGTTTTTCTAAAATGATAAAATCCTATCTTAAAAAAATGATGAGTTTGTTGTGAAATCATTTTATTCGTGATTTGATTGGTTGGAGCATATGGGTTGCTAGGTTATAAAAACAAAAGTGGCGCGCGAAGCGCGCTTCCAGATGACTAGTTAATTAAAATAAGTATAATTTAATTTCTTTCTAATACAGTGACAAAGTCAATCGACTGATTTATTAGAACAAAAACATCGGAGTGCTCAGCTACGGTAAGAAGCTTTGTTACGAGGATAGATCAGTATCGATCGGACAGCCTGCTGTGTACTCGAGAATCACATAATTTCTTCCTTTCATCAAAGGAGTTCTAAATAACAATATTGCACGTGCAGCTTTAATGTATCACATAGCGGTGCATCGGAGTTAGGGAAATTCCCTGTCCTTCTAATAGCAATTATTATGACCATATTAATTTTCGGCTTATAATAATAAATAATCGTTGGAATTAATTGATAGAATAATGTTAATAATATATTCAATCAACAAAACCATGCCTTATAACACTAACCAATTTTCTAATAAACTCGTACAATTATTTTAATGACGCAATACTGTCGTTGCATTTTTAATTTATTTATTTCTGTAATAACCGATCCTTCCATTATTACCTATATAATGTTGCAGAATATAATTGCATAAAATATTTAAAGTGTCGTAACCCAAAGTCAATAAATAAATTAGTCGAATCACTTTGAATGGTAACAACATGAAGTACATTATTAACCAGATAAAATGAATTGAATATTTTTTATTTAAAATTTACGTAACTATCGCTTCCTTTGGAAATTACATTTAGCGTTGAAAAACCTAAATGATATTTAATATTAACAATACACTTTCAATCATCACAAAGTCATTTAAAAATAAATAAAATTTTATACTGTGTTTCTCTGTTCTATGAGTATTTTTAGTTAAGATTTTCTTGAAGAGACTTTCTACTGCTTACTAGTTTTAAAAATTATTTAAGAAAAACTGATTTTTATATAAAATTATAATACTAGAAAGAAATCCAAAGAAAGTAAAAAAAGAATTGGTTTTCATTATCGTTGTCAATCCTTATCGTGGAATTATTCTTCTTTGCTTTAATACTGTTGAGCGTATGCAGGGCGCAGAAAGAGCTAATTTTAAAACGAAATATTGCAAAATGTGATTGGTTGGGTTTATTAATGGAAAAACTATCTGACGAATTTGTTTCAGTTTACCATCTAACAATTTTACCACTCTTTGATTTGAAAATTATACCCGTTACAAACCAAATAATTGAAAGCATTTCCAAAAAATATCCAACCATCATATTCAACCGCTTTCCAAGTTCCGGTGAAATAGATAATCTTACATACAAAAATTATTATCATATATTTTGCAGACGTGTTACGATGTATGTTATTTTGAATAATGATAAAAGAAATGAAAACTTTACCAATGCAATTTTAATGAAATATGCCGATGATACACCAATGCCTAAATGTGTCATCATTCATTTTAATTTAAAACATGGAAAACTAGTTCTGGACCGTCTACTTCTAGCAGCTGGAAAGCATGAGCAGTATCTGAATTATACAATGATCAACGTAGATGTCAAGTCGATACGTTCTATGCCCATTACGCGCTATTACGATCCTTTTAACGACAAAATTTACGAGGACAAGCTTAACGAAACCAACGTTATATTTTCAGATAAATTTCGTCACATTAATGGCTATCCATTACCTATATATCTACCAAACAGTGTTTATACCGACCGAAAGGATAAAAGCTTTTTTAGCTTTTATGATAAAGGCTTTCTTCGATCTCTATCGGTAGCAGTGAACAAACTAAATTTTACATGGAAAGTTTTCCGACAGACACAATTGCGATCTAGGAATGAACTATATTATCTAATGGATGAAGCAGGTGAGATCGAAATAAATTTTCTGCATACAGAGATTGAAGGTTTCAGGTCACAATTATTTCCATACGATCCCTGTGAACGTTTAGTCTTTGTCGTTCCAGTAATCCGAGTTCAAGAGTTTACCAATTACATCCAGGTCCTTGCCTTCCTAGTAGGTCTTTTATTTATTATAATTGTTATACCGACTTGTGCTAAAATGGTATTTCGAAATCACAGTCCGTTTTGGGGCGTTATGAACACCGGTAAGCAGCTAATAGGAACGTCTCTCGAAACAGCTCCACAGACTGCGGCTGAAAAAATCTTCTTTATGTGCTTTGCTCTCATATCACTGAAATATTCATCAGAATTTTACTCTGACATTATTGGAATTAAGCTTAAGGATTACACCCTGGCCTTGGACACACTAGAAGACTTGGAACACTTGAAGTTTTGGATATACTCCGACAGCAATACCTTCTCTTATGTTCTGGATAGAAACGAGGGTAACCCTATAATAGAGAGATGAAGTAAACGATTTCGTTCCGATGTTTTCCTAATTTGGGCGACGATCGGATTTGTGTTGGCGGAGGTTGAATTTCGTAAAAATAGTGGCTGGATGTAAATGCGACGAAAGTTATAAAACCAGATATCGGTCAGATTTGCTGGGCATACGAAGTACGATCATCCTCTTGGTACTTGGAAATACTGCAAAAGGTGATTTACGATATGGTAGAACTTGGGATTACGGATTACGCCCACAGATGGTATGTACGCAAGTTTCATAAGAGTCTTGAATACGAGGGTTTGATCGAAACAGACCTCACAAAGAAGATTCTTCTTGTTGTATTCGTTTTCGGACATAGCATTGCTATGATATGTTTCATAGGGGAACGTACTCAAAAACGTATTATATTAAGCAACCGCAAGAAAAATTATGAAACCAAGTCGATTGCTAAAAAAGAGGAGAAAAAGAAGAATCTAAAAATGTTTAGATTATGCATTAAAAAAAGATCGCATAATTCTAAAAATATTGAACACCGTTAAAGTTTACTATATTGTAAAATAAAATCTTACGAAGTATTCATTGCTTTTGCCAATGTTTCAATAAATTTTTTTATAGTGTAATAAGATACTGAAAAAGTTATTTAGCCTAATTGTTAAGAAATTAATTGGAAATTTCGAGACAAGTTATCAAAGTAGTGTAAGAAATAATATTTAGATTTTGCAAAAGCATTTATGTACAATGTGTAGTTCTTTATGTAATAGATCTACCTCGACAAAATATTTTTTTATGCAATAAATAATAACAGATAATCAATCGAATAAAATTAGACCTTAATAGAAGTAAACACGATTAATGAATGGATACTGATAAAAAAAGAAAACTACATGGAGAAATCAATACATATACATTTTTTTCTACTAAATAATGTGGAATTGTATACAATTTGAGTTTTTAACATCGTTTATAATTAGTCTAATAAATGATTCAAATGGAAGTTTAATACATACGATATTATCCTGAATTTAAAACTAGTACCATATTATTTGTAGAGTTTAGAAGTGTATAGTATCAATAAGTTAATGAAGAATTATTATTATGAATTAAACGAATCCTATTTTTCTAAACAGTTCTTGCTGATTATAGAATATTTCTCTATTGCAGTCTTATTTATTTCACATGAAAATGATTATGAAAATCCTTAACGCTGCATTAATGTTTTATACTTTGTGCATGGCACAAAATGAATTGACCCCAAATATGACCCATCGAGGTTGCGCTTGGTTAGACCATCTCATGGACAAATTATCTGATGAATTTAAACCACTTTACCACGTGACAATATTTTCAATGCTCGATTCAACGATCATGTCGCAAAGTAACGAGATTATCAGACAGGTTTCTCAAAAATATCCGAGCATTGTACTCAAAGACTTCACTAGAAAATTGGACAATCGAGAATACAGACTTTTCTCTTTTATATTCAGAAGACACGTAACGACCTACATAATTCTGTCTAACAGCAAGAAATATTATACGATGTTTAAAAAGACCATTCAAGTGGTGTATTACGATAACGCTCCTATGCCCAAGTGTCTACTGATTCTATTCAATAAAAATATACGAGAAATTGCCGTTAAAAGAATAGTTACCACAAGTTACGTAGAAGCAAAATTTCTAGACTTTACTATGATTGAGGTGAACGCGGAGTCCATATGCTCCATGCCTGTGACACGTTATTACGATCCATTCAACGGCAAGCATTATAATTTCAAACTAAACGAAGTGACCGAACTATTTCCAGACAAGTTTAGTCATGTTAACGGTTATGAGCTAGTTATTTATAAGCCACCAACGGTACATATAAGCAAAATGAAAATATTCTATAGCTTCTTCGACAGAGCCTTCTTGCAGTCATTATCGATCGCTTTAAAAAAACTCAATTTTACATGGAAGACCGTGAATATTCCAGAAAATATACGGTATCGCATGGATATCAAACGCGAAATAACGCTAAGTTTGCAACGAGTGGAATATATAAATGATCATGCAGTCTTACTTCCTGTAGATTCCTGTGAAAATTTGATTCTCGCGGTACCTGTGTTTCGAATCACCGAACTCGTCAGCTATGCCCATATCTTTACATTTGTTCTCTGTCTTTTCTCCACCATCGTTCTAGTCTCATTTTGCGCTAAGAAAGTATTACGAAACTCCAATACATTCTGGAGTATCCTGAATACTGGTGAACTATTAATAGGAGCATCAGCAGAGGAGCAACCGAAAACCTCAACTCAAAAAATCTTCTTCATTTGTTTCGCGCTCATATCAATGAAGTACTCGGCGGACTTTTATTCAGACATTGTTGGCGTAGCAACTGTCACTTACACAATGCCCTTCGACACATTGGAAGTAGTAGAAAAATCTGAGCTACCAATGTACGTCGATCAGTATACGGCTTCATACGTTCTAGACCGTAATAGAGATAATCCTATAGTCAAACGATTAATAAAAAGGTTCAAGACTGCCTTATTCTATCCATGTTTAAAAGAGCTAAATAAGTTCAAAGATAGAATCTGCATCGGTAGTGAATTCGAAGGGGCGTACCGTACATTAGTTGGCCAAGTGGACCCCAGATCGATGCAGATAGTCGATCTTCAACTTGGTCAAATCTGCTGGGCCTTCGAGATCGAGCCATTCTCACCGTATATGGAGAAGTTTCAGAAGATGATATATGGTATCACAGAATTTGGTATCGCATTCGAGATAATGAAGTCACCAGGGATTCGGTTTCAATCGTTAGAATATGAAGGAGTGGTTAAAAAAGAAATTACACAGATGATTCTCATTATCGTCTTGTCTGCTGGGTTTACTCTTTCTGTGATGTGCCTTGTTTTTGAATGGCTTTATAAAAATTCGGCATTTTATTTTAATTTATGTTACCAATATCTGCACTAACAATCCGTATGTATCTAAATGAAGAGAATGAAATTAAGACATCGTAAAAAATATATAGGTTGAATTCTATACGATATTGTTAGACGTTTCAATTTCATGGGTTATGTTTTATATACTAGCATTCGAAGTCAGGAAATACAATTAAATCAACCTCTTTTTAAATTATTTTTAATTATTAATAAAAAATGTATCAAAAATTTAATTTATTATACGGAAAGAATTTTCGCATGAAAATTACCGTGATAGTTTGGTAAACCTGAAACAATTGAAACAGGTGGAAAAAATTCTTTCCGTACATTTTGTAATACTACAAACCCTCATTAAATGCAATTAATAATAATAAAGTTAATAAAAATAAATTAAAAGATTTATTTTAACAAAACAATTATTTTTTCTAACGAATAAAGCCAAATAGAATCAAAAAAGGGAATTTTTGGTACAGCATAAAACTATTCGTTTAAATATTTTCTCATTTAGATAAATTATTAACGGCTATATGTACGTTTATAAATTGTTCTCAAAGATGCAAGTATGATAATATATTATTAACATTAATTCGAAACTAAAACTAATTTCAACATTTTATGCGATTTACTAAAAAAAGAACTATCGTCATTTTCATACGTATCTTCGACTGCACAGCTAAAAACATATTCATATATTATAATATGACACATATAACTTTTGGAGATAATCATTGTCCTTGCCGTATTTACACTGAAAAAAAAGAAACAAAAATAGCTTTGTACCCACGGCGAATTCTGCTTTATGCTTCCAAAACAATTATTGCTTGGAATAAAAGCAATTCTTGCTTGGGTTTCGAGCGCAATTTGCCTTGCCCTCAGAGCAATATCAACCGGTCGGTAACAAAACAAATATTGCTTGAGACCACCGGTATTTCTGCATGAATCGAATGCATTATCTAGGTGATCCAGGAAGCCGATGATGATGTCTTGGTAGTAAGTACTGTAGTTTTTTTCTTCTGGGTGTTGAAACACATCAAGTACGTGGTCTAGGTGTTCAAAGTAGCCGATGACGGAGTCTAGGTGGTGCGCTCCACAGTTCTTTACCTCTAGTTGTTGGAACCCATTGAATGTGTGATCTAGAGACAAAAAACTACGGAGCGCACTACCTTGACTCCGTCATGGGCTACCTGAACCACCTAGATTAAGTATTGGATGTGTTTTAACATCTAAAGGTAAAAAACTACGGAGCGCACTACCTAGACTCCATCGCATCGGCTTCCTGGATCACCTAGATCGTGCATTGGATGTGTTTCAACACCTAGAGGTAAAAAGCTACGGAGTGCCCTACCTAGACTCTGTCATCGGCTACCTAGACCACCTAGATTATGCATTGAATGTGTTTCAAGACCTAGAGGTAAAAAACTACGGAGCGCACTACCTAGACTCCGTCATCGGCTACATGGATCACCTAGATCATGCATTGGATGTGTTTCAACACCTAGAGATAAAAAACTATGGAGCGCACTACCTAGACTCCGTCATCGGCTACGTGAAACACCTAGATCACGCATTCGATGTGTTCAAATTGCGATATTCAATGTACCCATTATTTTTGCTTGTTTCTTAGGTTAATTCTGCTTGCCACCTATCAAGCAAGTATTACTTTTCACTGCCAAGCAAAAACTGCTTGGGTCAATAAGCAGAAATTTCTTTACGGCGTTTGCTTGGATGAGCCAAGTAAATTTTGCTTGGGAGTCAAGCAGAAATCGCTTGTTTTTTTTCAGTGTATGCAGTGGAAGCACATGAACATTGGCTGCACTACCATTGACACCTCAATTCTACTGCACATTGATAAAAAAAAAATACCAATCCATCTATGAAGGCACCGACTAAATGAAAGTTTCAAGCTATTCAAACATCCGGCTAAACATACTAAATAAATTGAGATTATCATAAAGTTGAAGGCAACTTTGTGTAAAGATATGTAGATCAGATTGAGTCAGAATCATCGCAGATAGAAAATACCTGAGAGTCCGACACCGTGGAATCGAAAATCTACAGAATCGCAGGCCGTGGGAATATGGATCAAGACGTCGAAAGACTAAGAATTTTGCTTTATTACAGGACCTTAGAAAGAGAAAAAGTGGACGCATGACAATTCTGAGTAAAATATTGCAAAAATCAATACAATTACATATATTATTTAAATCTTTTTCATTTTTTAGTATTTGCGCATGTAGCTATTATATCGATCGAAAATATGTTAAAAATAAAAGTTTTTTAATATTCATATAGAAGTATGCGTATATATAAAAAAAGTGATAGGTTCATAATTTTGCATATCCATATTGAGAATATTTATGTAGACACATGCACGAATTATTAAGAGATTTTATAAAGCACCATGAATAAATTTGTTGAACGATATTTATAATAATTGTTATAATTGTTAATCGATTTCCTATAATAATAATTTCTTACTTTGAAACGACAAATAATGCATTATATATTAAAATGATATTTTTAATATACGTCATTATCCATTTTTCCATTACAATCCAAAACAAAACATTGTATATCGATGTACGCGTCTACAATTCACATAAACATTGTAACAACGTAGAATTATAATTCATGTAAACACAATAACTATATAACGGCAATTCACATTAAATCCATCAGAAAAACTTAGTTTCTCACAGTTCGTTTTCCGCATACTATCATATATAACAAAGTTCTATTTTACCATTTGACGCCAAAAAAGAGACAATATTATAACCATGTTGATCGTAAACACTCTTCTTTTCGCGACAAGAATATTAATAATTTTAGCGAGCGGTAAGTTCAATACCTTACATTACCATTAAAAAAAAAAAAAAAATAAACCAAAAAGAAAAACACCCACACTTAACAACATTTCATTTCAACCAGCCCTATCAAGCCCTGTCGAGCCAAAGGACCTCGGTAACTATACCGTTTTAAGAAGCAGTAACCAGGTCTCTTTGCACGATGGCCACCAGAACGTATGCGGCGGTACGATCCTGGACAAACGTTATGTTCTTACTGCTGCGCACTGCGTTCACGGCCTTACTAAGCCGATCACCGGGCCACTCTACGTAATAACTGGGAACAACAAGTTTATATCGGAAGTGGAGAAGTTTTTCTTGCCGACCGCGTACCATGGAGGATCGCTTTTGGACATGGATATCGCCGTACTGAAGGTGAGATTTATGGAGGAATGTAGAATCGTAGCTTTTAATTCATGGGATTAGAATACGCAGTTAAAGCAATTGGTGTTATTCCGTAAAATTGGATTTTTAGAGGTGCTTAAAAAATACTGTTAACATATGGTAATTCATGTTAATGATCACCAAAAGTTTTACTTTTTTAGTTAATACGTGATTTTATCATTCAGCAAAAGTTTTAAATTCGTAGATTCCTATACAATCAATAAATTTATTGATAAATTACTCAAACCAATTATAAATCTGTTCAGCTCACTCGAGCCATACCAATTGGTAAGGACGGATACAACAAAAAGGCGGTGCTGCCTAGGCCTCTTTTCGTCGGTGTCTTCCATACGTACGAGAGTCACTGGGCTTTGGTTACAGGCAACGGAGCCGTACCCTACGATATGGATACGAATCCGGATAGCAAGCCCAAAGATAAACCAATAAAGTTCCCAGAGAATCTTATGATCAGTGACGCAAAAATTCTTCATCCAGGATCGTGCGACGAGCCCTGGTCATCTTATGTCAAATTGCCCCATGATTACTTATGCGCCCAATTGAAGAATGGCACTGCAGAGCGAGGATATTGCAATGTGAGAATTGAGTTTTTTTCACGATATTTTATTATCCTGTTAATGATGAATTAAAGGAGTTTTTTATATATGGCTAATTCTCTGGCAAATTGTAAGGTCAAAAAATGGATTTACTTGAAACATTGTGAAAACGTCCTATCTTGTGTGTGACTGATACTGGTAAATTTTTTAGATTTTTTAAAAGTAATTTTTTTGAACTGTATCATGTCAACACTGACAATTTTAGCACTTTTTTGCAAATTAATTTGTAACTCCTCGGGGAAGCATTTTTTATGATAAACATAAGAATATTTTTATTTTTTTTGTAAACTTTTCACAGTATTCCAAAAAGGAAGCAAAACTCAAAATATTTTACATAAAAAAATTAAAAATGGATAAATTTGTTTAGATTGAAAACAATCGTAAATCATTTTGGGACTCATACGAACCATTTTGTACAAAAAAAGTTATCTCCATGAATTTTTTAGTAGAGATTGTCCGAGTCGAACTTTTAATTTTTTTTAATTTTAATGTTTCATTTGCACATTTGTAAATTAAAACATATACGTACCACTTTGAAAGTTTTTTTTATTGAAAAATAGAAAAAATTTCACAAAACAAAACTCTTTGTATGTCCATCCCGAAAAATGCTTCCTTGATGAGTTATAAATTAATCAAAATCGGCAAATAATGCTAAAATTGTCTAGTTTAAAACAGTTCAAAAATAATAATTTCGAAAAATCGTGTACACAAAATCGAACGTTTTTACGAAGTTTCAAGATAATCTATTCTTTGGCCTCTCGATTTGACAGAGAATCAGCAATACACATTTATTTATGTAATTTTAAAAGTTTTCATTATACTTGAAAACGTCCTGTGAACACTGTGGCTTATCGGTACATCGACTTTTGTTGTGGAACTTTAACATGGGAAAAATGATCACTCATGATTAACCCATTTTAAATTCCCATACCAAAAAAAAAATTAAAAGAAAAATTTTATTTAATTAAAGATAAAGTATCATTAAAAATCAAAAATTCTAAGCAAAGTTATGGACATTTAAAGATAAAGATTTTGACGGATTTTGTTCATTTTTCACATTTTTCAAATGCACGTAACTTTGCCCAGAATTATCCAATTTAAACAATTTTTAGCTTAAATTAAAAATTTTTTCTTCCACTTTAAATCTATTTCTCGTGGAAAATTTTAATTCTTCCCATATTGATTTTTCATCAAATAAAACTATTACACAAATGTGTCTCAAAAATCTTTTTTTATTTTTAACAATTTGGACCCTTCGAGTGTCACTAATCTATAGGATCTTTCATACATACACACACCATCATAAGCAAACTTAATTATTCTTTTGCTTTAAATAAAAAAACTTGACATATATTCCACTCTACCCCTCTCGTATACAAAATATAAATAAAAAAAAAACTTCATCTAATACACGCAGCACGACGGTGGCTACGGTATAATTTTGAACGACACGGTAATTGGTGTGGAGAGTATAGGCAACCTCTTCTGCTACCAAACCGATTCAGAAAACGGCGTACCAATCGTCTACACACGCGTCAGTCTTTGGCTTCCATTTATTTATGCTGCCATGGCTGATGGTGACATGCCAGCCGAACTGACAGCTACTTATCCTCTCATTGTGTCCACCAGTGGTGTCGCAGATATCGAGAACAGCTGGATCGTCTTGTGGGAGACACTCGTGATGATCGTCGCTGCGATGTTTCTTTGATAAATGATTGATGTGCGATATAGGGCATGGGTGATAAACATTAGATACGATATGATATAATGACGAGTTTTAACGAAAGGTTTTATTTCATTTTGACAGAGTTTTGCGGTGCGATTATATGTGATTACGATGATAGATTAATGATTTTTCTTTTTATACTGATTTATATTGTATTTGTGTATTGTATGTATGGTCGACTTTTTTTTTAATAAAGAATTCAGTGTCATGTACATTTTATTTTTTTATAAATTATTATACAAAAAGAAAACATTTTATAGTATTGTTAAAATTGTTACATTTTATTGTGTAAATAAAGGCCGGACTCTATATTATTTTGATTTTCATATAGGAATATGAGTCTATCCCACATTCAGAACTAAAACTATAGTAATTTTTATCACGAAATTTATCTACGTGTGGTTCGTTGTTTCAACGATGGTTGGCCGCGGAAAATTATGCGCATTAAAGTATAATCATATACTATATAGTTGTAGGAGTCCGCGTCTAGTGCTTAAAAAAAAGATAAGAATAACTGATAGCGCTATAGAATTCGGCGGCGTGCCACAAGATAAGGTTTCATTCTATTATATACCTTACATCACATGTACGTATCATTAGAAATTTCTACAAGGCACAGACTATTATTCGAATTATTTGTGTACACATGTTAAATTAGAATTATCGTAAATAGAAAACAAGCATGTTGCTGTTGGGTCTATATATGTGTTACAACGATAATATTTACAAAGTTATAATTGAAATTTCGTGAAGATTATATTACACATTTAGCGCTCACTCGGCGTTAGAACGAACTAAAATTCCCGATATAGATATTATATATATATATTAAATATACATATTATCCGTGTATATCAGTGCCGTATTCGATAGCCAATCGAACTGATGTAAAAAGCTTTGAGCACCGCATTATGAATCCACGAAACAATTACGTCTTCTTTACTGCGATTACGGTTATTCTGCTACTTCTGAGCGATGGTGAGTTAAAATGTTTTCTTACTTATATCCACGGTGTCCGAGTATTATTCGAATTCGCACTATTCTACTTTCGAATTAACAAAAAAAAATTCAATTCTATACCAATTATATATTTATATATTCATTCTACAACATCAAATATAATAAGTAATAAACAAATAAATAAAAGAAAAAAGGAAACGTTAACGTACACATGAATTTTCCCATATACAACAGGCCAAGCCAGTACCAGACCTAACGCGACCTACAACTCGCGTAGCGCGCCAGGCTTACCGGCGGCGCTGTTACAAGGTCTGGAGGGTGTAACTGAACGTCCCCTCAGCGCCATAGGCGTTGAATACCAGGTATCCCTTCACGACGGCATCAGGGACCTTTGTGGTGCTGTGATACTTGACGACCTGTACCTGCTGGCCAGCGCGCACTGTGTCGTTAAGCCACAAGGACCACTACCTGGGCCATTGTACGTTCTGATAGGTTTCAGTCGGTACATCGGGCCCCGTGCCACAGCTGCGAGTGTTGAAATGATGTATGTACCCGCGACGTTCGATGGGAAGAAAGGGGCTAAGCAACCGAATGATATTGCAGTGCTCAAGGTGAGTGGTGTTTTTTTTTATAAGATTTTTTTAGGAGTGGATACGTAATGATGAAAAAAAAAATTTGGAGATTAGTTGGTATAGGAAGTAAAGGATACATTGCGATTTAATGGCTGCGGGTTGAAGTGGCTATATAGCAGTAGTGGAGGGATAGTTATAGGCATAAAGTAAAATGATGGGATATTTCTATGAGATTATTTAACAGAATCATGTGTTATCCCTAATGAAAATAATAAATGCAACAGAAAACGGTTAAGAAACTGTAACAAAAATTGTTAAAATACAGGAACTGAGATGTAAATTTGTACAGATTCTTATAATTACCTATATATAATCATAACTTTTTTTTAAGATTTTCGCAGTTATTAACTTTTCTATTATTCTATCAAAAATTTAGGTTTGTTATTAAAATACAAGAATATCAATATTATTTTTACGCTTTTTCTTACAGTTATTTTGCAGTTTTGTCAGATTTATTATTTTCGCCAAGAATATTTTCAATTAAGATTACTATAAAAAGGGTTTGTTAAAGAACTTTAGAAAACAAAACTAAATAACTGATAAAGAAAAAGATTTTTGTATAAAAATTTAATAATACCCTGGATGAAATTGACATGTTTCTATTATACAATATGAAATTTTGTCGATTGGTTAAATTAGCGAAACTATTTTAAAGGATTTTCGCCATTTTTAAAACTCAAATGTTATACATATATATTATACAATAATATCATCCGTCAATATAGATAAAATAATAATGTTAAATCTTCCCAGAAACCGTTCAAATTTAATATAGCAAACGATTCCTACCTACATATATGTAAAAGAGGTATATATACAAATACTTTAAACACGCTATAATACTGATTCACATCCCATTATACTCTGTCAACGACACAGCTGAGAAGGAAACTCGGGCTACGTTACCGTACGCACGTGAATCCAGCGGAACTACCATATCCACTGAATGACCACGTCTACGACAGCTACGAGAACATCACGGCACGAATGTTCGGGTTCGAATCAGAGAACTATGCTGAATACCCGGACAGTATATTCTCCAAGAGGCCATTACTTGGCGAAGCGGTTGTACTTAACCAGGCTGAGTGCCAGCGCGCATGGAAAGGACGCGCGGAGATCTACTCGACGCAGATATGCGCGAGGTTGCGCAATGTAAAACAGACGGTGTGCACAGTAAGTATATATAGATGAACGTTTATATGTATTAAATAATTTTTTTTTTAGTTTTTATTCGAAATTATTATTATTAGTACATCATAAATGTACGTTGACGAGAAAAGTATAGTGGGCGGTGCTGGTTTTTTCTAAGATTACCAAATAGATATAATTAAATTATTATTGGCAATAGAATGCGTGATGAATATTTTGTTCCACATTATAATTCGAATGGGATTTAAAAATGTTTGTAAATTCTGAATGAATACGGTTACTTAAATTTACAAAAGCTTTCAGTTTTATTTAAAAGAAAAAAAATGTTTAGAAACAGTTTGAATTTAGACATTAATATACATATTTTGCAAATCTTTAAGTTATAACATGATAATCACTTTGATGATATATAAGCTTCCTATTGATTGGTCCTCTCCATATTTAATTCTGTTTTCGTCTGATTTCGAATTAATCCGTTCTCTCAATTAAGAAGTAAGACAATATAATATTATTGTATATAAAACAAACCAAGTACTTTCTTTTATACTCCTACCCCAACCCTTCGCTATCTTCCTTCACTCACATACCCATTACATTAATATCTCTATGTCTTCCATAGGACGATAGCGGCAGCACAGGATTATCCCACCACGGTACGATAATCGGCGTGTCGAGCTTCGGCCACGAGTTCTGCTACGTCGGCACACCACCAATGGAACAACCAGCTGTCTTCACTCGCATATCATCTTACGCACATTTCATTCGTGAGGCGATGAAAGATAATGTCGTCGCTGGTATCGTCAACTCTTACCCTGTCGACGATTACTTCGGGACTAACAACAGTGCAACTGGTATCCACGATACTTTGGTTGTAATGTTGAAGAGTATTTTTATCCTTCTGACCGTAGCTATTTTAAATAGGTTGACGTAAAAAATAAAAAAAAAGGAAAGATCGAGGATGGAAGAGTTACGAGATTGGGACCAAGCAATGAACTACAGTGCGTATAATAATATGTGAAATATTTATAACCTGCGTTTTGAAGAATACATATATGTATTTGTATAGTAGATGATTGAGTGAATAATCATCGATGTGACCGATATATGAATCACATTACGTATGTAATTATTTTCTTTTAGGTTTATAAGTTAGTATATATAAGTTTGTAATTTTTGATCATTTCTCTCCTCGTTTACATACACATTAAATGTCTTAGCCATTTTAATATTAAGTGTAATGTTGTAATGTAAAGTAATTATAGTTATTAAGAATCTTACGCATATATGTACAACTAAGTGTAGATTTTTATATATTATAGGTTTACATATGAATATTAAGTTTTTTGACACTGCTAAAAATCGATAAATGTGTGTATTGTATTTCGACATATGTATAACTATACTGTACTGTATTATATATAGTGTAAACTAAAGTAACATTTTGCGACAAAATGTAAGTACCTATATATAATGATGTATATGCGTACATTTTACCATTTGCAAAATTTACCCAATGTAAATGTCGTAGGCCATTGTCGCATTGTATTACTAAATAATTAGTAAACTTTTTACGAAATTCAGCGATGAAATAAAAGAATTAAGCAATTTTTAACAATTTATAACGTTTGATTTTTCACTCTATATATACCTTATATTCAATTGTCAATTGAAAAAATGAGTCTTCAAACAATTTAAATACATTTCAGATATCTTACAAAATATTTTTTTTAATAATTATTATAAATAAATGTTTATAACTTAAATCATTAACGTTTATACACATCTGGACAGAGACATACGCGCGCACATGTTGAGTCATATATATATATATAGAGAGATCAAAGAGTAATGTACAGAATAATAATCAAAGCAAAATAAATACAAATGTGACACAAATCTCGGGAATAATATTGACACTATAACGTCTACTTCTTGATAAAATAATGTATATTTAATATCCATCCATTCGCCAATATGGTCGTGCGTTTTAATCGATCAATTATTCGATGTAGTAATAAAATAAAAAATCAAATGATCCAGTAAAAAATAATGGCGCAGAATAATAATACCTACAACATCAAATTAGTGAAACCAACATCATGAAGCGGTGGAAGTACTTTGCCTTATTGCTCCTGATCGGAACTACTGTGCTAATCATGGTTTACTCTGGTAAGCTTTGATTAAAACAACTGCGTAATTTACATTTCTCACTAATATATTTTAAAAAATTCAAACAAAAAAACTGAAAATTCTTTTGTAATCAAATAGTAGAAATGCCTTATTTTGAAATACTACTTTTCATTGAAAACATTCTTCTGATTATGATAAATGCATACGCCTCTATATATATATAGTTTTGGAGAAACTTAAAATACATATACAACACAATAAAACTTGTAATAATATTATATGTTCATATATTCTACTTTGAAACAATGACTTTTCGACTACAATACCATAAACAATAAATAAACTCGATATAACATAAACCGTCGATTCTATCATAGAATTTCTAAAGTATGATGAGGACAACGAGGTCCCAACCACATCTGTAGCCCGTCAACGTCTACCTCGACTCAGTCCGCACCAATACTTAGCAGTTGAGTACGAGGTATCATTCAACAACGGTTCGCGCGACCTTTGCGGTGGCACGATCCTCAGCAATTTATACATCCTTACAGTAGCGCACTGTGTATATACAGAGCGAGGGCCTATCAAGGGTCCATTGTACCTCGTACTGGGGTTATGGAGGGAGCCAAGAAGGATGAAGGTTACTGCATTGGCTAAGAGGATCTATGTGCCTACCGTTTTTCATGGGGATAAAGGCCCTCACCAGCATGGTGATATCGCTGTAGTAATGGTAATTGATATATATATCAAATTTTAAATGTTACAATTTTTTTGGGTGAATTTTAAAGAATTATTTATTGTAAAACATCTTTATACTATATACACGATAAATAGAACTTCGTTTGTTATTATTTTGGATAACTTGGAATCGGTAACGCAATATTTTGTGAATTTTTTTTTAATCAAAGTGCTGCACTTTAAGATGATGAATTTCAAAATTATATAAACAATAACCGATGTCTTAATTCTACAGATTCGTCAATAATAATAAATGCTGAAACAAACATAAATTTTTTTTTAATTCTGAAATAAATAATAATACACACGTTTGTTCTATACTAGTTTAAAAATACAAACATCTAGTCGAAAGCTTGAATAAAAAGAAACATATAACTACATACCAGCATGAAATCCCCTTCACAAAACAAATATTCATCACGCCCTAATTCTTCAATTATAACCAACAAACCCCTCTGAACCTATCTCTGACTTTCATTATCTTCTCACCCGCAGCTCGACCGCAAGCTCAATCTGACCGCTTACATACGTAGTGTCAAGCTACCAGACCCTATAAAAAAGAACGACGACGGAAGTCTTGAGTACCCCAGTTACGAGAACAAAATCTGTACTCAATTCGCTTACGAGGAAACGATACCTTGGTACCAGATACGTAATTTTCCGCAGCGATATCGTGAAGAGTACCGAATGCGTCGTCCGCTAATTGTTGGCGAGGCTCAAGTACTTCAACAGAGCGAGTGCGAACTTATCTGGAAGTTGGTTACCAAGATTGGCCATGGACATCTTTGCGGTAGAATGCGCGATACGCAGTTCCGACTTGGTGTTTGCACGGTAAGGTGTTGCGCATTTCGTTTAATAGTCGTATATAAGTGCATGAGGGTTTCATGCTTTTGTTGTTGTATATGAGGAATCGTGCATAATGAAAACACAAAGCCTTAGACTTATAGATTAAACTAGGGGGCCGCGCCCCCCTGTGCGCTATCGCGCGTCAACCCCCCGCTGTCTATATAAAAACTTCGTTTTTACATTATAGGCACGACCGTACTGCTCAGGAGAATCTTGTATTTTCATTGGAGTGAATGTTATAGAGAAAAAAGTTTTGTTTTAATATTATCTACAACTTTCGTATTTAACATTTTGGCCTGAAATTAAATACTGTTAAATTATAGCCGAAAACTGTCTATTTTATGTACTATATTTAGGCGTTAAAAATCGTTTTTTTTTATTTAACTCGTCAGGAATTGATTTTAGAAAAAAATGTTCAACAGGAAAAAGTTTTATTTTAATATTATCTATATCTTTTACATTTAACGTTTTTGTGTAAAGTCAAATTCTGTAAAGTAATAGCGACTATTTTTTATCTTTCAAGCGTTTTTTACACTATTTCATTGCAAAATATTGTTCGTAGAAAATTTTTTTTATTAGTTTTAGCAGATACGTTTGTAGTTTTAGAATTTTAATTTCATTTTGTACCCGTTATATCGAAAAATCATTTTTTTCATATTTTTAAAAGCTCTGGCGTTTTTTTAATTTCTCACCGATCTCGCTCAATATAGGACCATATGTTATTTGTAATTAGACAAACATATAATTAAAAAATGAGCGGGATCCGTCAATTTTTCGGTGAGATAATCGGGTTACTTGATTACATACATACGTACAGACATACATACATCTTGAAAAATGCTTAAAATGAACTCATTTTGGGTGGGAAATGATTTTTCGTTTACCATAATACGATATTTTTTAGGCACGACCGCCTAAAAAATATCGTATTATGGTAAACGAAAAATTTTAAGTTTTTTTTTAATATAACTTTTATTTCAAGAATAAATTCATCAAGGAGAATTCACTCTAACCACGTGGTGTTCAATCAGCTAGAATTGTATGCATAACCATATAAGTATCAAAAAGAATTTAAAAATTAATAGAGTTTTAATGATAATTCATTATTGTGTGTTAATACATTTTTTCCATATTTGAGAGTTTAGTGATTGTTCAAGTTGTTTAATAAAATGAGACTCGAGTGGACACAAGAATTTAGAATTTTTTATTTATTTAATTTGAAAAAAAATTTAATAAAATTGTCATGCTAATTAGTCTTGCAGCTGAACGAACTCTGTAAAATTTGAAGATTTGCAATACATTTATAATGTCCTGTTATGTTTCTGTAGTGTGTTAATAAATTGTATACGCGTACGAAAATGTAATTATTTTTTTACTAAAGTTAGTATATAATAATTGGGTTGGGTTTTTAGTCTCTTGAAAAAACCTCTATAAAGGAGGTCGAAATGCTACATTTTAAATAAATAAAAAAATCTAAATTTTTACAACCTGCGAAATAAAACAACATAAACATATTTCATTTATATAACAATAATCAATGAAAAAGGTTTCAAAATAAACTATAAACCATTAAACCCATCATATATGTTACCATGATGCAACAGGGAGAACCGGGCACAGGATTGATCTACGGCGAAGGCACCCTAATCGGCGTGGCAAGTTTCGGTAGTGAATTATGCACGAACGGTCGTACTATAGGTGGCCAACCTGGTGTCTTCACCCGCGTCTCCTCCTGGATGTGGTTCATCAACGCTGTAATGAAAAATAACACCAGTGTCAAAGGTATATGCGATTTTCCGGTAATCAATGTTCCCCGTGGAAAAAACAGCGGTGCGGTTGCTACGGCTAACTACGCGTCGATTGTTGCGGGACTACTACTGAGTGTGGTTTTGCTGTGTTAGTGGTGCGGTATTATAATAATATCTATGTGTTTATTTATTTTAATAATTTATGTTTTATTTTATTAATATAGTTTTATAGTAAGAGTGCTTTTATAAATTTTTATATGATTCTTCTCTATTTAGTGATTTGTATGTTATAGATTTTATATAAATTATAATAATAATATATATATATATATGACCGAGTCTCTGTCAAATCGAGAGGTTAAAAAATAGATTTTCTTGAAACTCTGAGAAAATGTTTTACTAGTCATTCGGGATATCCCTGATTTTTTTTAAATTTTTTTGACCCATATAGTTTTGGAGCTATAAGAGGTCAAAAACTGAATTTTGATGATTTTTTACATTTTTAACCAAGTTTCACTAATTTATAACTCCTCAGGGAAGCATTTTTCGCGATAAACACAAGAATACTTTTTTTTGTAGAATTGTCTCAGCTTTTCAATAAAAATAATTTTAATGCCGTACGTTTA
Organism: Torymus tubicola; assembly: GCA_035583055.1. Lineage (NCBI taxonomy): Eukaryota > Metazoa > Arthropoda > Insecta > Hymenoptera > Torymidae > Torymus > Torymus tubicola. Next base: position 62,721 of record JAWWEQ010000027.1, read on the forward strand.
TGCTTACCCTTACATATATGCATATAAAACATATAAATTAAAAAAATTAAAAGTCCGATCAGGACTTTCTCTACCAAAAAATTCATGGATATACCTTTTGATTGTCCAAAAGTGTCCGTAATGATTAACGATCGTTTTTAGATCTAAAAAAATTCATTCGTGTCATAATTTTTCTTAAAAAGTCGTACACAGGTCTGAAACAATATAGTTAAATTCTACGAAAAATTACAAGAAAAAAATCTATGTAAGATATTTCGAAATATTGCTTCGTTTTTGAGCTAAAAATTAATCAAAATTCCGAATTTTATGATGAAATTTTATCAATATTAAAGGATTTTTTTGTTCAAAGGATTTGTACTAAAAAATAGATGTTTTGAGCCACCTTTAAGATAATTATGTACACATTTTACAACATGTTTTAGTTTTAATTTTGTAATTACAGTACTGTATTGTCGTGGTAGGGTGATGATCGCACCACAAGCAATGTGCCAGGAACCAAAAGAAGCAATATAGGGCAGATTGGATTCACGCTGAATATATAATTTTAAATACTCGAAAATTTGTTGATTGATTTCTATAACTTTCTTATCTTTAAGAAATAAAAGAGAGAGACAGAGGGAGAGAAAGAGATTTTTTTTAAAAGTAATTTTAGAGAGATTTCACGAGTTTTTAAGAGTTAAAGAGTATATAGATAGTGATATAAGATGCGTATGTGCACACGTCGCTTAGTTGTATATACGCACATTGAATGATCTACATACGTACTTATATAGCGCTACCAAAAAATATCAGCTTAATCAATTCCCCTTTTTGGATCTGCCGTAAATAAAATGCTCCCATGTTATATACCTAAAGCAAAGTATGTATGTGTGTGTCACTGTTATTTTACACGGGCATACTCTAGCATCGATTTTCTCTACACGCACACACTCTACACAAGCTTTTTGGGGGAAATTTCTATGCGAGCATACTCTACACAGTTATTTTCTTTACGAATATGTCCTGCACATAAGCTTTTTGATGAAGATTTCGAAGTGACCGTATGTACTCAACACAATTATTTATTCTTTTTCCTTCATCGAATCACATCTCGCTGCGCTCGGACGACGTGCAATAATGGCCTACTTAAGACACATGTATCGTATCTATTATGAGAATATTCGATGAAGGAAAAAGAATACAAATAATTGTGTAGAGTACGGTCACTACGAAAGCTTCACAAAAGATTATGTGCAGGACATATTCGTAAAGAAAATAACTGTGTAGCGCATGCTCGCTTAGAAATTTCGCGTGCGTGTATAGAGAAAATCGGTGTAGAGTATGCTCGTGTAGAATAATCTCCCTGATGTGTAGGAATGTGTAGAGTATAGGCGGTGCCAGTCAGTCTCCGTAGCTGTAGCATTTATTATATATGTCTATACCTCAGCGTCTCGGCAAACTTTGCATCTCTTAAAAAAAATCGCGCGCCTGGTGAACCTCGTATTATATATATATATATATATATATATTGCTTGCGCGGTCAGTGGCGGCTCAGCTCGTTTTCTGACGGGCATCGCCACTGCGTCACGACTGCTCGTATAGGCGCCATATTTGAAATCCATATTTTATTATTATCATTTACGATTTTTCCTTCGAGAGTCATGATCATTTTAAATGAATATGTTCAATGGAAGAACCACATTATCTTTATTATTATTTATTATATAAAGTTAAAATATTTATATGAAATATAGTTTAATACTCTCCTTGTCATTAAAAAATAATTCCAAACCCAGACGAAAAGCTATTTATGCATTCTATTATCGTTTATAAGATTTACAGTAAATTAGTAGTGTCCTTTTTTGATATATAATTTTCATTGTCATTAATAGCGTTGTCGCACATACAGTGACGCTTTTCGCTTGAAATAAAAAATTACAAATCTTTTTTTTTTAAATTAAAGGGTTTCAAATTTAATAAAAACAATTATAAATATTAGTGTTACTGCATATTATTTCTATAATGTATTTCATCACTCCATTCACGTTTTCAATTTTGACCACTTTGCAATTATGGCCTCTCTCCATTGCATGCCGATTATGCCGTATGCTTTAACTACTCGTAGACTTCTCCGCTGATTGGTTGTCTTCCAAAGCTTGACGAATCAGCGGAGAAGTCTACGAGTAGTTAAAGCATATACGGCATATACGAGTATATACGGCATTTGGCAGTCGGCACGTAAATATGCAATGGAGAAGGGCCGTTATCTTTGGCGCTAGTGTTCCGTCTGCTAAAGCGAATCGAACAGATGATGACAAATTTATTGCGGATGCTTTAAAGGTTATAGTTTCTCTTATGTACTCTGATAATAACAAGCTGCGGATGAATGTTGCCATGAGTTGAAAATGTTAAAACTGAGTAAAGTAGACAGCTAAAGGTCGAATGGTAAGATTTATTGTATACTAGTAAACGTGACGTTAATAAACGTAAGTTTTTTGAGCACCTTTCTTACGAAAGACCAATTTTTCAGCGTCGACCAAACAAGACATAACCTTACCGGTACCGTCAACAAAAATACTGCGTGCGTGTTTACTTGAAAACATTGAGGCTCGCAACTCACAAAGCATCTGACAAAAATGTCTGAAACAGCGCAGGATGCTCCACCGGCGGAGAATCCAGAGCCGGATAACCCATCTGAAGATGAGCGTAAAATCTTTGAGGATTACTTGCGCGAAACGGAGCAGCGACTGGCTGCTAAGGAAGAGATCCGCGCTACGAATGTTAATGTCGTTCGGCCGCCTGACTCCTACTTTAGTAAGTTGGACTCAAGCCTCAAGAGGAACACTACTTTCGTTAAGAAACTGAAGACGTTCAGTGGTACACAGCTGGACATGTTCATGAAGGACATGGCTAATCTGAACCTCACCAAATATGTGAGTGAAGTGGCATCTGCTTTGGTGGATGCAAAATTAAAAATGACTGATGTTGGGCCAGCTATTAAAGCATGTAGCTTTTTGCATCAGACGTACGCAGAGTTTTCTACGCATTTTTTTGAAAATTGGCAGAAGATACTGTCACTGAAGGTGGGTGATAAGATTGCCAATCCTAGTAAGCTTAGAATAGATCTGAGGTTCTATGCAGAGCTTATAAATGCTGGTATTTTTACGCATAAACAAGGACTTCCACTGTTAGGTTCTGTATTGACAGTTTTGATTAATATGGACAAAGAAGAGCACAACAATGCTAGCATAATACTTAGTTTTTGTCGTCACTGTGGTGAGGATTACGCAGGTCTTGTGCCTAAGAAAATCAGAGAACTGTCTGAAAAGTTGAATGCTTCAATACCAAAAAGTAAATTACTTAGTCCAGAGAAGCAACAAAATGTGAGATTGTTATTACGTGAATACTACAATTCACTTTGTAAACATCTCTTGAAAGAACACAAAGACCTTCAATCTTTTGAGAAACAAAATAGAAAAATTTTGCAAACAAGAGGTGAATTAAGTGCTGAAAGAAAAGAAAAACTAGAAGCTCTGCAAGTTTCTTATGAACGTTTAGTAACAAGCGTTCAAAACTTTTCTGATACATTGGATGAGCCTATGCCAGAATTACCTGTTGACACAGAAGTGAAAACTGAAGCTGACGAGTCCCTAAAAATGATCAGTGAAGGCGAAGAAAATAGTATACTGGAAGATATGTGGGGTGATGAAGAAACAAGACGATTCTATGAAGTTTTAACTGATTTGACAGTTTTCTTACCGGGATCTTATCCCAAAGAGTCTCCAAAACAAGAGAAACAAGATACTGCCATAACAGAAGAAGCTCTAGATGAAGATCTTACTTTCGATGAATTAGAAGACATTGAAAAAGTTGAAGAACCTGAACCTGAGGTCGAGGAACCACAAGTGACAAACATCAGTAACAAAATTTTACTTGATGCTTTCTTAACCCACTTACCAAACTGTGTAAATCGTGAAATGATAGACAATGCAGCAGTTGACTTTTTAATGAATCTCAACACAAAACACAACAAGAAAAAACTAATAAAAGCTCTCTTTGGAGTTTCTAGAATTCGTTTAGATTTGTTGCCCTTCTATTCAAGACTTGCAGCAATTCTTTATCCAGTTATGCCAGAAGTAGGCAATGAGTTATGTTCAATGTTAAAACACGATTTCAAATATCATGTACATAAAAAGGATCAAATTAACATAGAATCTAAAATCAAAGTAGTGAGGTATATTGGTGAACTAGTAAAATTTAAGCTTTATTCAAAAATTGAAGCTTTGTACTGTTTAAAAGTTTTGCTTCATGACTTCACGCATCACCACATTGAAATGGCTTGCAATTTGCTGGAAACTTGTGGAAGATTTTTATTCTGTTCACCAGATTCTCATCAACGCACTAAAGTTTACTTAGAACAAATGATGAGAAAGAAAGCTGTTACAGCTCTAGACTCACGTTATGTTACTATTATTGAGAATGCTTATTATTTTGTAAATCCTCCTGAAAGTGTCAGTAGTGTTTCAAAGAAAGACAGACCACCTATACACGAATTCATTAGAAAATTACTTTATCAAGACTTATCCAAAACAAATACAGATAAAGTTTTAAAGTGGATGAGAAAACTTGATTGGGAAGATGAGAGTATTTCTGCTTACGCAATAAAATGTCTTACAGCGGCCTACAATGTAAAATATTTAAATATAAGATGTGTAGGTAGTCTCTTGGCAGGACTTGTTGCTCATTATGAAGCTGTGGGTCCTCTCGTAGTAGATGGAGTTTTAGAGGACATTAGATTGTCCATGGAAATTAATCTTCCTAAATACAATCAACGTCGAATAGCCATGGTCAAATACTTAGGAGAACTCTACAATTATAGAATGGTAGAAAGTGGTGACATATTCAGAACTCTCTATCTTCTAATTACCTTTGGTATTACTATGGATCACTTGGTACCAAGTCCTCTGGACCCACCTGAACATCTATTTCGCATAAGACTTGTCTGCACACTTCTAGAAACCTGTGGTCAATACTTCAGTGGAGGCTCCAGTAAAAAGAAATTAGACTACTTTCTCATATTCTTCCAACATTACTACTGGTTCAAACGAACAGATCCGGTATGGACAGCGGAAAACGTTTTTCCCGTAGGTATCGACTATATGTTCCGCGACACTTTAGCCATGTTACGGCCGAAGATGCAGCTATTTGAGAGTCTGAAGGAAGCTCAAAATGCCGTCGAGGAGCTGCGCAACACTTTGTATCCCAATTTGGAAACGGAGCAGCAACAACCTGTTGCGGAAGAGGGCAATGACATGAACACTATTCCAGAAGAAGAGGAGACTCCGGCCGAAACCACCGAAGTCAAGGTAGTCGCAGAACTACACTTCGAGGAAGCTGAAGACCTTTCGGAGTTACAGTCAGAGGAAGAATGGACGAATGAGGGTAACGAGCGCGATGAGAATCAAGGCACACAAGATAATACTCAGGGTGATCAGAGCCTGTCCGAGGGCTGCACCGACGGCGTCCTCATGGACACCTCTGAACTAGTCGCTGCCCTACCCGCCGGTCCCAAAAGAGTCCACTGTCCTGAAGACGATGACTTTCTGTCTGCTCTCGACAAGATGGTCTCGGATAACATCCAAGACAGGATGAGGGATGCCGTGAAACCGCAACAGGTGGACATATCCGTACCACTTCACGTCAAGAGCACAAAGAAGACGTACGAACAACTACAGGAAGGTCCATCGGATAACTCGACAGTTGATTTTGTCCTCATGGTGCGTAAAGGCAATAAACAACAATACAAGAACTTGGCAGTACCAGTCACATCCGAACTTGCCATGAATCTGCGCAATCGCGAGCAGGAGCAAAAAGAGGAAAAAGAGCGTGTGAAGAGACTCACCCTCAACATTACCGAACGGCAAGAAGAGGAAGATTACCAGGAAGCGATTAACCAGAGTACGAGACCCGTCACGGTGAATCTGAACCGCGAGAGGCGGCAAAAGTATAACCATCCGAAAGGCGCACCGGACGCCGACCTTATATTTGGCCCCAAAAAGATAAGGTAAAGGCGGAGGGAAAGAAGGATTATGGATGTGGATGGACGGACTGTGTCATCGCAACTTTTTTCTCTTTTTTTTTTATTTTTGCAAGACTATAAGGCAAAAAGTAATTCTTTTCAATTTTATGAAGACGATAATCTTTTTTTACTGCGCACATCGTATTAGATCGACTGACGATTTTTGTTGTTATAACTTGATTATTTTATTATTTGGTTATTTTATTATATTACAATTGATTCACAAAATTGAAAAAAATTAATTTCTGTAATGGTTTTACTTATAGACTTTGCAGGTGTTTTACATTAACGTCGAGTTATTGATAGAACGTGTAGGATATTTAGTGATTATTTTTATTAATAAGTTTTTTGAATTGTGTCTATTAAAAATCATTATTTGTCATTGCGTTGCATATAAATACATCATTGATCATTTATAAAATTAGATAAAAAAGCTTAAGTCACTAATTCACTTTGTGATATTGCCATGACGGCAACCTAAATAATTATCGAAAAATTGTTACCGCAATTTAAATTATTCTCTTGAGAATATTGTGTTTTTGTCGAAGAAATAATGTTTTCTTTCGTTTTTTTTTAGCGAAAACGCTTCTTTTTTTTTTAAATGGATTATGGCGAAAACTACTGAGAATTTTATAGAAAAAACGTATGTTTTTTAATAAATAAACGAATTATTTTGACATTTAGTTAATTATTTTTTATCTATGAAACCACCATGTACAAAATGAATATAAATAAAGTTCAGTGATTTGAGAGATTTGTTACATCTTTTCTGTGCATACGATAATGATTAGTGTTTCATCTACGAGAGTATGCGTGAAATGAATAACACAGAATAGATTATTGTAACTAAATGCAGGAGAATACAAGCTGCAGCACAGCGTATTTTTTTTTATCCTTTAAGGATCTTCTTCAGCATCTTCGAACTGTCCTGCTTCAACATCCATAGCCTCTTCTGCTTCAATGTTATTATGACTTGCTCCAACTGTTTCTGTAAATAACAAAGAATCACATAAATATGTTTTGCAATACAAACCCTGACCTTTAGTTCAAAATAAATGATCCTATTTTTTTATTTTTTTATTAATTGAACTTTTAGAGTGTCAGAGTGGCCTTGTTTGGGTCTAGCAATAAATTTAGAATTTTTTCAAAAGATGTTATTTTTATAAATGCATGAACTTTATACAAAGAATCTCATTTCTAAAAGAAATCTCGGACTCAAAAGATTAAAACATAAAATTTTAGTTACCTGCAGGAATAATGTAAGGAGCATCTCCTGCACCAGCTTCATAATACTCAAAGTCGTCTTCTTCAGCGTCTTCATAAACGTCTTCTTCGGCTAAATTAACGCAAATATTTTATTTCAATAAGTTTTATATAGAATATGTAATATGATATTTGTTATATTATTTACCATCTGAAAAGCTGTCTTGAGGGTCGGGATGAAGTGCTTGGCACGCATTCATCGCTTGGAACATAGCATCTAAATTGTTTATGTTGTCAGGCGCGAACCTCATTTCCGTTATTGGAGCATCCGAATCATCGTCGTCGTCATCATCGTTATTTTCATTCGCGTTATTCGTGTCGTTACTTTCATTATTTTCAGTGTTATTTTGTTCTAACGTTGGAGTGTCTGTAAAATTCAATATTTAATTTAATTTTTTGTGTCATATCAGCAACTTTTCATGAAATTATTATGTTTCTCTAGCATGTTCAATGAGAGTTACTACATGGAACATATTGAAAAGTTCTAAATTCAATTGATAATCTACCTGGGAAGTCTACTTTGGCATCAACCATTATATATAGACACTGTCTGGGATGAACTTGTTCGTCTCGAGAGATAGCGTGTAAGGTTATATGAGGATATTCCAAAGAAAATCCCTGTCGGGTGTCGTTGTTGACCCATGAAAGCACACTGTTGATATTTTACAAGTTTTTAATAACTAACATTATAAGCATTGTACATTTTTAAAAGCTGTTGCACATATCTATTATTCATTACTTTTTTCAAATGTACAAACTGCTATGATTACATGATTATGTTTAATGATTTTGATTCGAGTTTGCATACGGATTGGATTCTACTAGCTAAATACATTAACATGACTTCTTAGCTAACTGTGCAAACTAAAGTGAAAATACCTGTAAAGCATCTAAAACAGATCTATAAAAGTAACAATAAATAAATTCTACAAAATATGTATGACCAAACCTTTCTGTGATGTATAAAGTTCCTTTGCCAATTTCCCTCTCATTGACATACAAAGTGGTTTGCTGCTCCTCGTGTCGAATACCCTCTTGGGGTGCCAGAAAGTTACTTAGAACAACCATCTTTAAACCTGAAAAGGATTAAAAATGAAACATATACCACTTCTGCATCAATAAACATATATTAATCTACAACTGCTTCAACTTAAAACCAAACTCCAGCACTCACTGCTCCGCTTTCTAACATTAATAAACAACCGAGCGTCCGGCTGCGTGGTTCACGCGCGCGCGTCACATAAAAACGACGAATAAATTAACCCGCCAACATAAACAAACTTTCACGTTCGCACATAAGTATATAATAGCAGCCTGCACTTGCACACGCGACAAAAACCCGATAGGTATACTCCGCAATGACTGATTGGGCAACGACACCGCTGTTATGTATATATACCTTATAATACCTACTCACGCGCACAATACAATGCACTTTTTTGCGCAACGCGCGCGGGCGATTATTATACGGACCGACCGACCGAGCAGTAAGCGCTCGCGCGCGCGCGAAACCCATGTACACTTGTACATTATATACTAGTGGTTGCTGCGCGGCGCACAGGTATGTACATGTACGTATATATACAACACACAGTATATGTATAGGTAAGTATACAAGCGCTATTATACCTATATAGCGTACTTATATACACACACTTATATATACACGTCTCTCCTTTTATGCGCGCGACCGCACGGCTCCTAAAATAATGCTAAATAAAAGACGAGAGACTTTAAAGGCTCTCTATAGACCGAACGGATCGTTATAAAACACGAGTGCGTATAGACCACATTATATACGCGAGCGAGACACATAGACTCAGTATGAGCCGCGCGCTGCAGAACATGCATTATTCACGGCGCCGTCAACAACAAGCCGCCCGCGTGCGTATATATATGTGTATATACACGAAGACACAGTGCAATGCCTGCGCACCTACACTACTTATATGTGTAGATATAGGTATATACAGATATACTACTCGTATATGCATATGTATACGTATTATAACGAGAGAGAGAGAGAGAAAGAGCGCAGCGCGAAAAACGCCGGATCGATTTCGTGCGGTGCGGCGGCCGCGCGCGCTATGAGCCTCGGATGCCAAACGTGATATAGAGACATGCACATACCCTCGAACCGCATGCTGCTCCGGAATGCGGTTATACATATATATACATGATTGAACTTACCTTGCCGCAATAGGTTGTGATGATAACGACGAGGTTCTATAGTAGAGAGTAACAAATCGACTATGGAGTCGAATAGCTGTACTACAGCGTGCCCGCGCGCACACACACACACACTACTTGTGGTGAGCGCGTGTGGGCTATATATGCCTTCCTTGAGTATATACTAGTATATACCTAGTAGTAGAAGACAAACTGATAGGTAGACAGACGGATTGAACCTCGCAGGTGTAAGTATACTTGGTATATATATATATATAAAGATTGTAGAAGAGTATCCTATATGTACGAGAGAAGGTGAAGAACAGCAGCCAAGTATAATATACTATATATACGCAACTGGAGTCCTCAGCGGCGGTACAGGACCCGCGTCGTGTTACCGGCTCCTCGTCCGCGCATACCCCGTCTCTCTCTCTCGTCGGGACCACGACCACTGAGCGGATATATAAGCGAGAGATAGCTGCGCGGCGGCGGCAAGCAGCGGCGCGAGAGAGATCTACAGAGAGAGAGAGAGCAGTACGGCGGTGTTTTAACCTATACACATGCGTATAGACCGCGCGCACTCTTTACTAGGTACTGAGCTGAACTCTCTGTCTCGCTCTGCGCGTTTTTTTTTGCGCGCGTCCGGCGCGCCTGCGCGGTATAATATAATATATAGCTTAGATCGCGCGCCATGTGATTATATAGCGCGCCGATGTATATACTGAGTGCGTAGTAGAAGCCGGTAATGTTGGTAGTGTGCGATAGATAAGTAGTTTTTCTACAGTGTTCGTTGCTATAGTATATAATCTTTGATTTAGAGATCGACGTCGGCGCGTGGTTATACAGAGGAGCATGCTATACCGAGAAGATGACGTTCATGCTGCGACCCTTGACCAGGTTGGCGAGGAGATGCGCCGCCGAAGCAACGATCACAGAGAAGAAGATTGTGAGAATATGTCCTGTGGCAAAGCTACATGTGTCGCCTGGTAAGTGGTCTTTGTTTGGTTAGAGTGTATACACGTTGCGGTGATCTTGTGACTTATTTGAGTTATTTTTTTGTAGGTTTTCGCCATGGGGAGTACGAGTTTCAAGACCCAAAATCTGAAGAAGAAGTGTAGGTAACTTTGCCTTCTGTTGTTACGACATGCTAATAGTGTTGTATGTGCCAATGTTTATTTTTATCATAACAAACTGTATGTGGTTTCAGTGTAAATATTATATATATCGATAAGGATGGCAAGAAGATGCCGGTGAGAGGCAAAATTGGCGACAATGTACTTTACCTAGCACACAGGCATAATATTGAAATGGAAGGAGCTTGCGAAGCTTCTCTGGCATGCACAACATGTCATGTTTATATACATTATGATTATCTGGATAAATTGCCAGAAGCTGAGGAGAAGGAGGAAGATTTATTGGACTTGGCTCCATGTTTAAAAGAGAATTCAAGATTAGGTAATGATTACGGGTTCTCTTATAAATGTCAATAAATAAATTTTGTAAAATAACAGAAATAATATTGATTTCAGGTTGTCAAATTATTTTAACTAAAGAAATGGAAGGCATGGAACTAACATTACCATCAATAACTCGCAACTTCTATGTGGATGGGCACAAGCCTGCTCCGCATTAACATAGCTTTAAATAGTGTTGTAAATACTCATTTTAAGTAAGAAACTCAAAAAGAAAAAAATTAAAGAAGTAGTTCTTAATAGTTTGATTTAGAGCTTGCAAACTAATCTTGTAAGGCTGTTGAATAAACTTGTTTGCTACTTTTAAACACAAAGAATCAAAGTGAAAATGAATTGCACAAGATATGTATGTATATATATATATATCACGATACAATATATTTATTTTTCTCATACATTAGGATTATAATACATATTTCTTTTTCTCTTTTTTTTCTTTAATTACAGTGATACAAGATTCTTTTAGACATTTATAATATAATGTATTTTGCGGATCAAAATCTTTCACTCTCTTTCTCTCTATGTCGTCGAGACTCTGCAACGCTTACACCCTATATAAATTGGAAAACCCTTTTACGGTCGCGAGATTTCCCATCGAATATCGGTAGCGCGCGAAGCACTTTTCTCATACACACAGATACATATATAGACGTACCTACAACGCAAAGAAAATTCTTTGCATTCATACACGCGCGGGCAGAAACGATCACTTCAGAGCTTCGCGCGCTCCCGCTATACGTTATAACGTACGTTTTATTTATATTTTTATTTTATACACGTATATTTTATCTTGCGTCAATAATTATTATCATCGTCATCCTCGCTCGCTCGTCTCATTTCGTTTCGTTTTGCGCTACCTATAATATATACCTATCTACTTCCTTTTGCGCGCTCGCACGCTTTTAATATATTTATACAATCCTTGCTTGGCTTTGCTCGCACATCGATCACACGTATAATTATACACATGGCTGCATTTTCTCGTTCTCCATATGTAAAGTTTCGCCATAAACAGCTTTCGTCGCACAACCTAAAGCAGCTTAGGATTATCACCATTATATCATGCATTCTCACTCTCTCGTCGCACACGTATATATACTCAGTCGCGCGGCTTTTTCATTCTCTCCCCTATAGAGATATACATATGGTCTGTATGGTGTCTGTATATAGGGTACATAATGGCTGATAATTTGGTGTCTGTGGTTTGTTTATGTAAGACTCATCACGACGAAAAACTGACGATGACAAAATAGAGTTTTTTTTTGTACTTCTTTGTGTTGTCTGGTTAAATGAAGTACCACGAAGAATATATAACGTCTGATATACGGTTAACTAAGAAATAATTTTGTACATGATGGATCATACCGTTGCGATGGGGGTGCAAGTAGAATTACAATTATTATTCAAGAAATACAGAGCTTATAATTATATTCTATATGGTTACGGAGAAAATTGATGTGCTACTATTATTTTGGAGCTGTAATAAATGTATATAAAAACACTAATGAAACCACAAAAGTAAATAGCACATTATAGTTCCATTAACGTTTCCACGATTGATAGGAAAGAATATTATAGGAATATTAATAAATACGAAATTATACTGGCAATCCCATGTACAATGTTAATAATCGAGTCTCGATGTTCACGCAGAAACCAATCAGAATACAATTTTCGTCCCCATCTCCTTCCGCGTGAGTAATTAAACGTTACCGTGGCAGTTAAACAATATCTCGTATTATATATTTACATGATTGAAGAAACGTCGAATTTTCCTCACGTGTACGCATTACAATATATATTTTTATTATTCCTCTTTGTCAATAATCATAATAACTGCTCATTTAAAACGCCGAATGGGAATCCAGTCCCAGCGTATAATAGTATAATTCCTCGTCCAAGGTTTTTAAAATTTTTTTCATTTGTACACTCTCTCTCTGTCTCTCTTACTCTCTCTTTCGCACAATCTACAAAAAGTATATGCCGAACGAATGGGGATATCATTTTTCAACGTCATCGGAACGCAGAACGACTTTGCATAAATACTATTATATGTGTACGTAATGGATCGTGTGCTCTGGTAAGTTGGTTATAATACACATGTATATATGGCAATACCAAGAGATTTTGGTATTCATGGGGGATCGACAAAAAAATATATTTATATCATGGCAAATCAATTGGTTCATGCGCTCGTGCGTTTTCGCATTCTTTTTGTTTTTAAATTGCGCGCAAGTATATATATATATTAGCTGGCACTGACGTGAACGCGTACCAATCGCGTGTATATATATATATCGTAATATTACATATTTAAAAATTCTTTTTAATATTCAACAAGTACTCGATTATTTCAAAATACAATTTCTCCTTTCGTCTCGTATACGAATACTCCAGCGGAGATATATCGTTGGGATATTCGCATACACGCGTTATATAGTACTATGTATAATAATAAAAGGAATTATTTTTAGAAGTATTGTACTATTCATTTAAACAATTCGACAAGTAAAGCTCTGACCCTCAAATAACACTAATGACATTCTAACGCGAAAATATCTCATTCTATACGACTCTCAAACTTCCTGGGACGATTGCATGCAGTTATATTTTTGGCTGTTTTATCATAGTTGTTATGAGTACATAACTATTCGACAAAAAAATTGTAATTGAAAACTTCATAATCTTAGAGGCATGGAAGATAATTTCTGTTATATTGTAGAAAACTCAAATTTTTTTATAACAAAAAAAAACAGCCAATAAAACTACCTCATTTCTATCCAAATCGAAAAGACGGTACAATCATCCCTTCCTTCAACAACTAATACATATACGCGTCTGTACACTATTTTCTTTTTATTATTTGCATCCGGGTGCACGAAGAGACACGAAAAGGTGCTATAATGAACGTGTACGTGTGTAATACGTGTATGTATATATATAATATTTATATATAATGTAACGATCACCGTTCACGCGGTGTAAAAGTAACATGTTTACACATCTCTATTATATACGAATACGTGTGCTACTCTAAATACGCGAGGTACGCTTGCACGCGACGCGCGTCTCCTATATATATATATATATAATTATAATGGAAATGCGCATCGAGCATCGCGATCCTCGGTACCACAAAATACAAAAACCGTAAAAAAGTGTAATACAAAATCGAATACACTAAATTTTTTTTTTTTTCATCTAAAAAAGCCCTTGCGCTGTTCTCTCTCACTTTCAACCATACATCACGCATTTCTCTCTTTCTTTCTCTCGTCGTGGTTTTTTTTTTCTTCATTATTTTACGTGTGGTTTATTTTTTTTTCTTTTATTATTTTAGTTTCGTTTTCAACTCGCGCATCACGCGTTGCATGTATATAATGTATGAGAAGACAGGGAAGCATATTACGCACCGATACGATCCCCTTGATAAGATGTGTTTTTATATTCATAATATGCAATTTTTATAGTTAGTATTTATATATATAGGTATGTAAGCGCATTTTGAAAAATTTTGATTTGGCTTATATACGCGGCTAATATAAATTATAGGACGTTGGATGAATTAATGTAATGAATGAATCGATTGGTATATCACTAGACTTCGTTATCAGGATGAGCAAATTTTTTCTTAATTTGTTACTGATAATCGAACTCTCGGTATTTTTTTGTAATTTGCATTTCTAAACTGTAATTGAACTGAAATTTTCACAAGAATCGTCAAAGGATCACGAATTTCATAAGATCTTATGTGACAACTCATTTGCAATTTGAATTACAATAAAAAATAATTTAATTTAATTTAAAAGTACAAATAAAAAATAGTGTTTTAAGAAATATTTAAACACTTCATTCATTCACTATTTTAAATTAACAATAAATTATTTATTATCATGTTTATAATAAAACTGCAGGTGAGATCTCAGAAAATATTTTTATACCGGAATGAAATATTTTTGTGGTATACAACAGGGCAAGAGATAAAATCAATTTGGCATCTCGGGGACCGCAGAGCATCGCGCGCCGATTGGAGATTCAAACGGCATGCACGTGTCACTCTAATTACGTTTAACCATTGTGTAATCGTGCATGCACGCACAAGTATATACGCACGTCATATCGTTCGGGAGGTCGTTCGGTACAGCTACGACTTTAACATTATATATATATAGAATATTTCATCAACGACTCTCGTTCATCCAGTTGCAACACACGGGCGCGACGCGATCCTATGCAAATCAGACTTTAAAAAAATTGAGTTATCATCGTCGTTTTTTCTCGCCCTCTCGACATTTCATTTTTGCGCGGTTATTAAATTAATAAATGATGGTGTATGAGGCTTTGCGGGTTATCGACATTCATCCGGTCGGTAAAGTCGAAACTGGAGACATGTGTCGGTTATGGCGTACAATAACGAATGTGTCTTGCATTGAGAAAATCCTCGTGAGGAGACTAGATATTTGAAGTGGAAACTAAAACTCCTCATATGATTTTATATATCAGCTGCACAAGGTATGGGTATGTATACGTGTGGGAGAGGAATAAAATTTGCTCCACTATATTTTCTTTTTCTTTATCGATTATTCGTATTTGCATCTGCACCGACGAAGAAAAATTTGTGCAATTCTGTTATGCATTCGTTTTCAAGCTTGCGTTGTATTGTTTTAATTAATGATGTTTGAGTATGTTAGTGAAAAAAAAACTGTTTTACCGACTGCAAATTGGTTACATTTATTTATTTTTTTTTATTACACGCTGTTATATATAATAGACATTAACATTGCTTTGAATAATAAATTTGTTCTCGTGTCGGAAGCATTTTGTAACAAAAGGTTTTTTGTCGTCAAAACAGCCGGCTATACATCTCCGTATTTTCTCTACATTTTCTCTTGGTTAATTATTTACATGATAATTAGAACTATGACGAAATAAGACACATTAATTTGAATTCGAGCTCAGTCGGTAAAACAACTTTCACATCGATTCGGTATACAATTTCTAAATTAGATTTGCGAATGAAAAAGCTATTAAATCTTTAACGGCGTGACGATGAAAACACAGCATTCGAATTATAAACAATCATCGGCATCCTGTCAAACCTCAAGTATACAGAATAATTTATTCTTATAATTTTTTTACATACGTGAAAATCGAAACGAAGCTTTCGTGCAAAGCATTCACTGAACGTAATACAAAATAAGTCATATGTTTCCGTCTAAATACTCGAAAAGTTTTTTTTCAATGAGACAACTGATTTCTATCTATAGATTTAATAACTTTCTTTACAAAGGAAACTCATTTAAAAATCGTACGATTTAGGCACTGATACATACGCAAACATACAAAAGCAGATAGTAAAAAGATCGTTTGTGGAAGAATTAACGACTTAATAGAATTCTATGTTAAAATTTATCACAATTTTCAAAATGTTTATGTATACAGTGTACAATAGGAAAAAAAGTTGTGTCTGTGTTCTGTGTGTGTGTGTGTGTGTGTGTGTGTGTGTGTGTGTGTGTGTGTGTGCGTGTTGTACAGAATAATAACGATTCGTTGTTGCTCGTTTTCTTTAGTTATTTTTTTCTTTTTTTTTTCTTTTTTTTTGTCGTTGATGCGTGAATGCACTAAACAAGCACCAAAGATTCCAAAGAACCTTAGTTTCAGCAGATTATACAAGTCATCAGCGCCTTCGAAACGTAACACATAAATTAAAATACTGTTATAGTTCTATATAATATATACAAAAAGACGCCTGACGAGATTTGCAAGAAGCAAAAATTGTCGACCGCAGTCCGCGATACTGTCTTTCACATTACTTGTATTTTGTTACTCATTACTTCGTTAAATTCATATTTGGAGCAGAGAAAGAAAGAATACTCTTGTACACTTTGTAAAAATTATATAAATAACAGACATCTCTCTATGTCTCAACTGAATACCATTTGCGCGTATGTGTGTAGCGTGACGAAAGAAAGAGTTTTTATGTTAAAAACATTTCAAAATGATTCTTCTGCATTGGCAGAAATATATATGTATATATAGTACATATCGCCCGTGAGCGATACATCTAAAATACGTTAGTGCGTATATTCACTTACTAGCAAACGAAAGCACGTAAATCCTTCGATTATTTTTCTGAGCAATGATTGAATTGAGCTGAATAGTAAAGCTATACCATATATCATATCTCCCTCGTCGTCGTCCCTCTTCTTTCAATTCCATTTTTAATTTCACATTTTGTGACTTACGTTACGGACAAGCATAAATGCACGAGATAAATTGTCTTTTTATTTGGTTAAAAAAATAATTTACACTAACAAAATTATTCTACTCTTCGTTATATGGCTATTCGGAGAGGAGTTTGGCGATTGATACGATTTAAGTCTCAATTCAAGCATTGCAAAGTGTGACTATTATTTACAAAAACAAATTTGAATGCAATGATCGAACGATCCATCAAACTCTTTAGATTCGGCATGCCTACTTAAAGGAATGGAGCTTATTTTACATAAATGTTTGAAGAAAGATTTTCACGCATGATAATAAAAATATAGAATTATTTTACTACTCATTGTCAGACGAAAGTTTTTCATACATAGACGTGATTATGTAAGCGTTGGTAAACTTTAAAAATTGAACCATTCATAATTTAACCCTCCATTAGATATAATTTCTCATTTAATTTAAAAAAGTACACAATAAAAAATATAGGTAAATAGAAAGTTTAATTTTTTTTATTATTATTTCTAATGTATAATTTTGTGTTTAGATATTCGTTTTAAAAAACAAATATTATTTATAAAAATAAGATTATTAAAACATTATTCGAAGTAGTTTACTTTGTACCTACTTTAAATGTAAATCATAACTTATTAGGAAGTGAAAATTATAAATATAAAAACTCATTTTTAATAAGATTATTTACACAATAACATATTAAAAAGTATAACTGCGTCTAACGAGAATTCAATTATCTTATTATAAATTGTATACATTAAGAATATTGTATGATGGGACAGCATTTTTTATCATACATAATTGGTTCAATATTTTACAAAAATGACCGTTTCTTCCCTTCATGATAAAATATTCAAAATGTACAACAATTATAAGCATTGTTACTATATCTAGCGTATTTATATCTCTGTACAAGATATTTCTATAAATTTTCTCTAATACATCGCACGTCTAATTGAGGGTTAACATTCATCACCATAGAGGCAAGATTATCTTTTTTTTTTATAAAATTTTTCTTATTTATGATTCGTCGTCGAAACGTATGTAAAGCGTACACCTGTACGCTTTGACTGGCCGGCTGGCAACCGACGATCGAGATGACAGATTTTTAAAATACAAAGATCGAAAAAACGAGATATACCATTCCCTTACGATAGGCGTATAACAAAATATACAAAACATACCGGAATATACAACTGTGTTTTCTTTTTTTTTTTATTTGGGATAAATGCGTCTCGGGCTGATCGTTTTGCCGATTCTGTCCCGTGTGTTTGTGTGCTCTATGTTGCATGGACTACCGTCAAAATGTATTTGGATACCCAAGAGTCGATAATTTTTTGTGTCGTGACGAAGACATTTAAAAACCATTTTCTTTAGAATAATTAAAAATACTGGACTATTACAGTATAACGTGCTTCTCAGCGTCGGTACAAATTCGATAATATTGCAATAATTGCAATTGATTTTGTACACAATATAGTAGTCGATTGTATTTACAAACATTTTAAATATTTATTCAATGATTAAAATAAATATCTTTTCTAAAACTCTTTTAGAATCTATTATTCGATACCATAGTAGAACTTTTTTTTCTCTAATAAAAAATATTCCATTATGGCAAGATGATTTTCAGTGCTACTACATAGTATCTATGTACATGACACAAAACTTTTTTAAATCTATTTTATAATTCGAAGTTTCTTCAAATTAAATTAAATACACGCAATATGTAACAAATAAATACTATTAATCAAAAAGTATCCAAAAACTTAATGAGCGATAGCGTGCAAGAAGCAATTGGGTTCTAGAGTTCTATTTTTATACTGTACTTCTGAGAACGACGGTGTAATTTTATTTGAATTTTCACGTTTTCACTGTAAACTGAATCTTAACCGAACTGAAGAATTAAATTAGTCGAAATACTATCCAATACATCTTTTTTTAAATTTTCATATTTTTTTTTGGATTTTAAAAATTTTTTAATCGCTAGAATTTTTCTGATGCGTCGAAAGTTGTTGGAGTTATAAACACATGTTTTGCTTATATCTTCTTATAAAATTTGAATGGATTCAATAATCTACGTAGTACTATATTTATTTAACATTCCTTAATAGAAATACGAAAATTCGAAATAAATGCTTGCATTAAATAACAATTTCACAGAATGAAATAAACCATTCAATGCTCATCTTTCAATAACTAACTCAAGAAGATAAAAATGCAATACACAAATAAAATTTAACCCCAACATCTCTCCACAACGTATTATTTATTTTATAATATAAAAAAATATCAATAGCATCTCTTTTCACCTTAAATCCTATATAATAATAAAATTTTATAACTTCGAGGAACCCGAAGTATACAAGTTTTCTGCTACCCCCTTCCCGTCGCCGCCAATGTTTTCACTCTTACACAGGCGCGACTTTGCGTCGTCACGTTTAAAAATCGAATACGCGCGTATATCCCGACGCGAGGTAAATTTAGCTCCGCCCTCGCTCTCAGCTGAACCGAGTGAAGAAACTTTCCGCCCCATCTTATCCTCTCTCACTCACTCCCTCTAAAAAAAACCAAAGAACGCCAACTAAAGAACCCAATTGTTGTCGCGTGTACTCGTCGTCGTCTCTCTCTCTCTCACACGCGCGTACTTGTACGTATACGCGCGCGCGCATGTGTATATGTATCTTATGTGCACGTAATAATAATAATATTAATAATAATAATATTAATAATAATAATGATAGTAATAATAATAATAATGAAAAATCGAGCCTTCGGATTGCTCGTGCTGTGTGCTCTTGCTGTCTCTATATATCTCAGAGGTGACGCTGATGGATGAGCGCGTGTACCGGTAGCTGCCTACCCCTTTGGTATCTCTGGCACCGTCCCATGCTGAGGTCGTGGCACTCGTAGACGTTGGCCACCGCAGCGTTTAATCGACGTCGCGGTGCTACAGCTTGTTGTTGCTGTAGTTGCTGTTGCTGTTGGGTAGCAGCGTCGCCATCGCCATTGCCGCCGAGGGCAGAGAACGATGCAGAGATATCAAAGGGCTCCTCCAGTTATTCCATCGGATGGTGACGGCCACCACAGAGGCCGCACGACATACCGCACCAATGGAATGCCCGGAGCGGCGGGTACATCCAGAGGCAGGGCACGACGATTGACAACATGGCCAGGCCGAGCCAGCGGCGGCCGCAGCCCTCCTCCGTACTGCAGCTGAAATAAGAATTTTGGTATTTTAGAGGCAAAGGGTTATTTAGAATTTAATAATAAACATATAGTTAAGATGTGAAAAATATTATTCTTTGACGAGGTCTGAAAAAGATGTAAGTCATGGATTCCTAAACAGGTTGATCAATATTTCAATACGAGTAATTTCATTTTAACTATAAGCGTATAAATAATCATTTCAAAATTACAAGCATTGAATTATTATAATTTTTATTTTAATCTTAGTTTTGTATATTTTAATGAATATTTATTAAAGGAAAGAGGAACTAGTATATCTATTTGCATTTGTAACACTTCAAGGTTGATGAATAATACATAAGCAAATAAAATTAAAGATATTAATCTGACAATCTAAGAATTAGAAATATTTTTCCTAAAACAATCGGAAATGAAAGTCAGCGGCGACGACGCGAAGTGCACTATTAAGACAGTGAACTTTAATAAAGGTAATCCAAGGAGGTGAAACCGCATTTCTCACGGTTCATCCCAGTAGTTCAGCTCGACTATTCCGTGGGTTTATGGGAATTTGAATCAAGATGCAATCTCTATAGAACTGTAGCACGTTTCATAACGCCAGAGTGGGAAACTGTTGCAACTCTATTCGAAAGCAGATTTTTATGCGGGCTTAAAGTCTGTATATACAAAGCCACTTCTATAGTATTTATGTTTTTTTCAATGATAATACTGTGAAATTTGATTTCTTAGATGTTAGACCTAGTGAGCTACTTAATTAATTAAAAGAAATTAAATACTTTCCCAATGAGTCTGCATAAACTAATTATTAATCCTTTAAATTGAAACGTTAATTTTTTCTTTATTAATCGTACATTATACAACAACAATCGTACAACAACGAAATATTTTAATTAATTATTCTTAAGAATCAGTTCTATTTCTATTAAGATTAATACCTGTATTTGTGTTGAAAATTTTAACGTTCTAAACGCTCTTTACAGAACCGACATTTTAAATTTCCCCAATTTTTTTAGTAACTTACTATACAAAAATAATAAATATAGAAGTACTAAATAAATTACGAACAACAACACTTTTTAATACCACACCAAATCTAACTCAAAACCAATAGTTTATTCGCGTTTTAATATTTTATCCGACATAAAGTAAAATCCTCACCTGCAAGGATTCTGCGCGAATTCACCCTCAGCATCACTCATACAGTGATACAGCATGCACTGAGCGCACGATAGGCAGGAGATGCTGGCAATGCCGTTTTTCACTGGATCAGGCGCATACTCGCAAGCGCCCCGTGGATTTTGTTGTTCCGTATACAGCTCCTGGCAATGCTTGCAACGCTGCCGCACGTTGGCGCGCGCGGATTTCCCCGCCAAGGCAGATTTCGTCGGCTGTAATGAAACGTTGAAGGTTGAAGAATAAATAAATAAATAAAGAATTAAACCTTTGGGTAATGTTTGGAATAAATTATAGAGTAGAAAAAGTCTAGAGTTTTTTAATAGTAGATAAAGCGTAGTGTTGAGAAATGCAGTCTTCATTAACATTTTCGACGCGTGATACTGCGAACTGTTTGTATAATAGGTATGTGGAAATTTTATGTGATGCAGACATTTTAAAAATAATAAAAAGAAAGTGTTATCATCAACCCGTCGATTACTAGAGAAAAGATAAATTTTTGTTTCTAAATTTTGAAAATATTTCAAATTGTTTATGGATTTTTAAATTTCATTAGAAAATGACTAAATAATATTATTCGCGATCATCGTTTCTGCAACAGCAATCAGTACTCAGACATCAAAGTATGAAAACTAGTATATGAACCAAGCGCAACTATCGTATCGGAACTGCGGTGTCAACCACGCGCGGCGCGCGGCTATCAGATATCACAATGGAATTCCTCGGTCACCTGAGACACGAGTATATCAGGCTTCTTCAGCGAGCCGCCAGAGTTACTGCGATCGAGCCTCTCGGGCTTCAAGTGTGGCAACTGCTGCTGCTGATTTTGCTGATTCTGCTGCTGTTGTTGCTGCTGCTGCTCGTCTATCACCGGGTACAGGTACTCATGGTTCAGCGTCGTCAGTTGCACGTACGGATAATTATCGGAAGCGAGATCCGTGGGCCCAGGCTCCAACGGATGGTGAGGCAAATGATGATGATGATGATGATGGGAGCCGTAGGGATGGGGAGGCAAAGCAGGCTTCGGCACTATTGATGGCCCGCCGATGTAATGGATGGGCCGATGGGATTCCAACAGATCGGTACACTGCGAGCGATAGCTCGACATGTGTACAAGACCGCCCGTGGTTGGCGGTCGTGGTTCTGGTGGCTCCAGTGGCAAGTTCAGCGTCTGTAAGGTCGTTAGATCGTTTAACGTTGAGGATAAGTAAGGATGGATATGGATGTGTGGGTTTGGAGAATTTTGGTTGAATTGCGTACCATAAAAACGTCGTCATCGCCGCCATCTGCTTGGCCGTTTTCGTCGGACAGCGATGATTGTTCGGCGAGTCCTGAGAGTTTATAAATGACATTTATTATTCAGTCAGAGAGGGATGGTGTGGGGGTGAAATACTTTCTATGGGCTTTAAAAAGCTTACCAATAAATAATCCAAGATTAATCGTAGCAATGAAAAATGTAAATTGTTCGAATTTATTTTTCAGTTTTGAAAATTCACAGAGAACACATTTAGTACAAAAATCAAAAGTTGTCCAAATTAATACAGTAAATTTTTTCTTAGCTTATTGTTAAACATAAATCACATGACACAAACATTTAGTTAACAATTCGTTTTTTTTTTTTTTTTATTGGATTATGTTACTGGTTTTGTAACACATTATTTATTTATGATATTTATTTTAAGAAATAGCCAATATTATTTAAGAAGCATGATGATTCAAATAAAATAAATTTTTTCACACAATTTTATTTGTATATTTTTTTAATACTATTATTAATCTTTTAGAAGGAGAAAATTTAATTGCAAAACAAAAGGTAATTTTTTTATAATTTTAATATACGGTGCTAAATATTGCATGCTATTATGTATTTTATTCATAACACATACATAAACTAATGTGATCATGCGACATTACAGGTTTAAAAGGTTCTTTTTAGGAAAGGAGTCCCTGACCTTCTAATAATTCCTCAACTGCGGTCCGAACACCTTTGTCAAAAGCGCGTGCGTCGGCAGCTGTTTGAAAAGTCAGTCCAAATTTCTTCTCTCCTGTGCGCCAATGATGAAATGTGGGCATCACTTTGTTATACTCAAAGTCCTTTTTAATGGTACAACTGAGGACCACCTAAAAAATATAGATTTATTAAATTATTTTAAATATTTTAATTTATCGTTTATATTCAAAATTGCAATAAAGAAACTGAACAGATAAACTAATTACTAATTAATACTTCACTGCAATGATCAACTTACAGACTGATCTGTGATCCTCTTTCCGTATATAAGATATTCGTGTCTTTTCTTGGGTGCACCTGGTGGAGAAGTGCTAGATGATCCATGATTTTGACCATTGGTAGTCGTGGACCCAGAGTGCGCAGAGTTGGTGGTAGAGGGTGCAGGGGTGACTGCTGTCGTTGTTGTTACTCCATTTCCATTTGTTGAGGCAGTCTGTGTCCCTGGAGAAGCAACCAGTCTTCTCCTTACAGAGACATTGGCCAGACCACCTCCACTCAATGGAACCCAACCTCCAGAGCTGTCATCTCTAGTCATCACCTGTGCCCGTACCCTCACCAAATAATTACCACTGTAAAGAAAAATTCATTGGTTTAAATAATGGAAATTGTAAATCTATCATAAATAATATATTGTTAAATAGACAAAACTTAGTTAAAAAATTTAAAATGATAAAAAATATTTTGATTAAAAAAATATTAATTATTTATAAGAATGATAAAACTATAATTTTTATTTTTGTCATAATATCATTATTTAAATTTATCTAAGTTATCATTTTCTGAATGAAATATTTATCATTCAACAGGAGTTTGATATAAGATCTATATTACATTATCTCAGATATTATCAGTATCAAATTTAATCTCTTTGTTAATAGTAAATAGACCAACGAATTAGAAGCAAAGAAAATTTCCCGTTAATTCAATTGTTCCATTTTTCTCAATGAACATGAAACCCATTCAAGAATGTTTATTGTTATTGGATATTTGATTTTTGATAAAGAAAATGTGATGAAAATTTGATAAAAAGTCTTTGTATGTCATACAGACATATATATCAGATTCAATCATTTTTAGCTAAGCTTATCATATAATTACAATCTATATGATTACAAAAATATGTTCCACTCAATAAACAGGATTCATTCATTAAATCTGTCTCTACTAGAACTTGACATTCATATATTTCACAGAAAGGCCACAGGAAATTAAAAAGAATCAAAATAGATTTTCATTAATCTTAAAATAGGTTTATATATTAGAAGAATTTGTATCAGACATTAAAATTTCATTGAAGATATAACAAAATGATTTTAGTTTCATTATATTTTATTCAAGTTTATTATTTAATCGGAAACTGCATGATAACTGGAACATGCTTTCCTCAATGAACAGGGCATTCATTCAGCAGTATTGATTAATAGTAAACATCAGTTTAACCAGGAAAGTTCAAGGGTCAAGTTAATACTAGGAAAGTCACTTGAAAAAATTATTAAATACAGTTTTGTTGATCATTTTACATGAAAAAATTTAATTTGTTTATTAAGTAAACAAAAAAATTTCATCAACAAACAAAACTTATTACGTGTAGAATGTTGATGCAAAATGTGAATGTTCATTCACAAGTATTTATCAATGATGTTAAGAAAAAGTAGTTAAACAAAACTAAAAATGTTAATAACAATAACAAAGTCCGTTCAGCAATATCTAAGATCACATCAATTTTCTCCTCTATCATCAAAATCAATGTTTTGAGGAAAAAATTGACCAAATGACCATGTGCTTCACTTAGCAGAGTAAAGAATTTCCAGAATACCCATGCAATTTGTTTAAAATAGACATGACAGCTACTCTGCTGTCACTTGAAATCATCGAACCATGAATCCTATTCGAATCTTCCACTATGCAATCACTTTCCTATAACAAATACTACCCACGAGCAAGCCAAAAAAAACCATTCACATCATGACATTCCAACTTTAAGTTTTCCATCGACCACAACCTCATATATTTCCACACCATATAGGTCCCGTACCTCTCATCCCAAACTTCCAATCCCTTTATATCACACACCATTCGCACATCACCTTATCCTTCACCTTCACCATCAAGCAATCAACTCTCACCCCGCGTGCAGGTGTACCTCACTAAAAAAAATACCCATCACCCGCGTAGTCCACACCCCTATATCCCTCTCCAAGCACGCATACACACGCGCGCTTTGAGAGCACGCCTCGGCGCCGCGGCGAATACTCACTCCTCCGACGCCTCTGTCATGGTCTCGGCTTAGATGACCTCCTCCTCCACAACCTCCACTGCTGCTGCTACAACACCTCCTGCTGCTGCTGCTGCTTATCCTCGTACTGCTACTGTTACTGGCGATGATGATGTGACTTCGTCTTCTGCGGCGGCGGCCCTTACTCGATGCCCACCTTCTCGCACACCTCACCATTTTCGTTGCATTGAAACGACATTCGCCGCGGGCCCCCGCGCTCGCACTCTCCTCGACGACGACGACGAGCTTAGCAATTGCTCGTTTGACGTACGCTCTTCCTCGACGACGACGACGACGGGGTCTCTCCTCCTCAGCTCGCGCACACACACGCACAGAGGGAGGGACGACTCACGACGAGGAGAGAGACACGCACAAGCTGCTGCTGCTGCTGCTGTATATACGCGCGCACATAGGCAGGCACACAGTACGCGTACGCGCATATACACGCTCTCTTTCTCTTTCTCTCTCTCTTTCTCGCTCTTGGCTATATAGCTCTATGGGCATATATAGGTGTATACCTCCGTCTCTTTCACTCGCTCGCGTGCGTTCTCTCTCTCTCTCTTGCTCCTTTTTTTCTATAGATCACTGCGGCCTAAGAGAGAGAGAGAGAGAACAGAGTATAGAGCACAGGAAGCGCCCCTGCCCTCCTCGAGAACGTGTGCGTGTATGTGTGTGTGTTGGTGTAGGCGTGAGGAGTGGGTTTCTATATACCTATATATATATATATATTGCGCTCGCTCGCTCTGCATGACGCTTCGTCTCGTTTCTTTTGAAAGAAAGAAAGAGAGCGAGCGAGCGAAAGAGAAAGAGAATGAAGTGCGGGTTGGTATAGTAGTACCCGCGAGCATGCACGCGATGACTGAGGAATGGTAAACTTGCTCCATCTTACGGAAATTATTGGTCAGTCGGTAAAAAACAAAAAGAAACTGTAATAGCGCGGAATGTATAGGTGGCAGTGTCGTTAAGAAAATTTAAATTGTGATTTTTTGTGATTACGATGTTACCTAAAAATTGTCTAAGTTTTATCGATGATACGTCGCATGGGACCAAAATAATCATGATTTTCAACTTTTCGCGATGTCAAGCATTCAATTTTTATAGTTCCTGTGATTCTTTGGATTCCGATGAAAAATAAAATAAATTTTTCCATGGTGTTGCGTGTGTTATACAATAGATCTAATAATCCCATATCTGCAATATATAGGCTTATACACAGCAGCGACACTGTTGACAATCGAACCCAACCACACTCCCCAGTTGCCGACGCAACGTCTTGCGGGTGTATTGATGCGTTGTTTACATTTTGAGCAAGTTAGAACTCGCACTGGGTCAAAAATTTGAGAATAATAACATAAACAATATCATATGTATACATAAATAGTATGTGAAAGTGTTACACGCCTATATACAATCATGAATTTAGGCAACGAAACGGAAACTTTCCAAGAAAGACACCAGTATTTCTTTCAAAACTGCAGTTACAGGTTCGAAGGACTCGCCCCAGCAACGAAAGAAGCCTTCCAAAACATTATACTGGTGTGTTAAACATTTTTTTTTTTTTTTTTTTTAAATCATTTTTATTTTTTGACGTAAAAAGGTTGTAGAAAATTGTTTTCGTACTTTAACCTTAAAATGAAATTTACGTCACTTGGAAATTATTTTTGTACGATACTTTAAATAAATCAAATTAATGTTGAATTTTAAATTTGTCAGAAATTACGGGGAACTATTGATAGACATTCAAAGTATTGTTTAACTGAAAAGTCGTATTTTGAGCGAGAGGACAATAAAAACCGTGATGATCTATATTCAATAAAGTACATTGAGGATTGCTTGGATGCTTGTGACATATTGGATATTAAACCATACAGGTGAGTTACTTATCTTTTTATTTAGTTTCAATTATATTTTATAGGACGTGGTCTGGAGACGATACCTTTATAAGGAGGAAAAAGAATTATATTTTATCTTCATAATCAATTGGAAACAAATTATACATTAAAAATAAAAAAAAATTATATGAAAGTACATGTATAATGTATTATTTTTTTTACAGATTTTTAACTAATGAAGATGTACATGACTGTCAATGTCCGATAGCAAAACATGTCTTAAGAGTAGATTCTTGTCAAAGGTAAAGTCTTTTATTTGTTATTAGTTGCTTAATCTTTTCAAATAAAATATTTTTGGCATCTAATGTCTTGATTGAATTGTAATAAATAGAATGTAAACTATTTTTTAAGTTTAATGTTTAATGTTTATTTCATTCTCTATATACTGTTTTAGTTTTATATAATTTCTTCTATTTGAATACTATATACTAAATTTAATTTTCCTTGTTAGTTATTATTACAACAACATATGTTGTTCATCATGTCATGAGTTAAAATCCATTTCTAATGGCATTACCAATAATTTAAAAATATCTACAACTGATGTACCGTGGTTGTATCGACATGACGAATGGGTAGAAGAAAATTTTTTAAATCTTTTAAGTGATAGAAAGAAAAAGTATGAAATGTCATTGCAAGCATCCAAGTCTTCAGAAATAACAAATCAACATCAAATCCAGAACTCTAGTTCAAGTGAATATGAAAGTTATAATGACGGATTTGATACATGTTATTCATCCAGTGACTTTGAATCAAATGAAGATCAACAAATGAATAAAGATCATTCAAACAACTTACAAAGAGATTCAACAAAGTGTGTAGAAAATAATATGACAGGCAATGAAGTTTCGTTAAATAATAAGATCATATCTTCTAACAAAGAAAAATTAAATATTTCAATGAATATAGAAAGTTCAATAAGTGAAGAATCCCCATCGCTTATAAACAAAAAACGACAAAAAAATGTTTTCAAAAAAGCTACACAGCATATTGCAAAGGATATGGATTATTCCTCAAATGATGAATATGTACAAAAAAAGTGTAAAACACCTGAAAAGCATACATCTACCTGCCAAGATAATACTGTTTTGGAATCAGATGATTCAGGCCATGTTGACTATGTATTGAATCAAATATTGGAAACTCAACAGAAACCTTCTTGTAGTAAGAATAATATTGATGTAATGGACACAGGTGATTCATCAAAAGGTACTCAACTCAGTAAAAGTCCAAAAAATTTCCAATGCACAAGAAGTGAAAGGACTATAGATATTCAGCATACGTAAGTTTTTATAGCATTTAATCTAGATATTAAATTAAAAAATAACTAAAAGTTACACATTGTAATAAGAGAATTTGACATTAGCTAAAACCTCTACCTAGAGTAGTAAACACTTTTCAATTTTTAATTTCATTTGTTTTATTATTAATACTAAATAAATTAATTTAATTAGAAAAGCAAAGCAGATGGATAAACTGGATAGTGATAGTTCATCAAATGATGAACCAGTGCCAAGGAAGAGTAGAATACCTGATGAGGGTATTTCGAGACGTAAACGTAATACATTGAAATCAGATAATTCAGACCATGATAACCTTGTATTAAATCCATTAAATCGTAAATCTCAACTAAATGAAAATCGAAAAAAATTCGAAAGTGCAAGAACTGCTAAGAATATAGATTTTCAGAAAACGTAAGTTTTTAGGGTATTCAATCTAGATATTAAATTGAAATATGACTGAAACATACACATTTTAATAAGAAATCCTTTAGAAAAACCTTCTGTTTTTCTACTATAGAATTTGACATTAGCTAAAACCTCTACCTAGAGTAGTAGACACTTTTTAGTTTCTAATTTCATTTGTTTTATTATTAATACTAAATCAATTAATTTAATTAGAAGAGAAAAGCGGATGGATAATTTGGATAGTGATAGTTCATCAAACTATGAACCAGTGCCAAGGAAGAGTAGAATACCTGATGAGTGTAATTCCAGACGTAAACGTAATAGTAGTACATTAGAATCAGATGATTTAGACCATGATGACCTTGTATTAAATCCATTAAATCGTAAATCTCAACTAACTGAAAATCGAAAAAAATTCGAAAGTGCAAGAAGTGCTAAGAATGTAGATATTCAGCATACGTAAGTTTTTACACCATTTAATCTAGATATAAAATTAGAAAATAATTAAAAGTTACACATTGTAATAAACAAAATTCTTTAGAAAAACCTTCTGTTTTTCTACTAGAGAATTTGACATTAGCTAAAAACTCTAACTAGAATAGTAGACACTTTTTAGTTTTGAATTTCATCTGTTTTATTATTAATACTTAATAATTAATTTAATTATGACTAGAAAAACAAAGGAAAGCGATAGACGGGATAGTGATAGTTCATCAAATAATGAACCTCTGCCAAAGAAGAGTAGAGTACCTGATAAGTATATTTCTACACGTAATGATAGTAATACATTGGACTCCGATGATTCAGACCATGACAACCTTGTATTAAATCATCAATTAAGAGTCCAACAGAAACCTTCTTCAAACAATGTTCAATCCGCAAATAGTGCAAAGAATATAGATGTTCAGAAAAGGTAAGTTTTTACAGTATTTAATATAGATATTAAATTAGAAAATCACTAAAAATAACACATTGTAATAAAAATCCTTTACTCTTTTTAGTACATAAAATGAAATTTCTTAATTTCATTATAATTAAAAAAATTTAGAATTTATTTTAAATTAATCGTACATACTAGGATATCTCAATTTCAGAATCTTAGAAAATTATTTTATTAATAACATTAATAATATCATTACTACCATTTACAATCTGTGTCTTCCATAAAATAATATATATCAATATACATGCTTATAGAATTACTTCATTACATATTTATGGTTTTTAATTATTAAAACTTCCAAATATAATTTTTTTAAAATAATAAATGATTTGTTTGACAATATTGTTACTATATACCTGTTTTAGTAGTATTTTGAACATATTTTTTTTTATTAATGAAATATTTTCTATTTTTTTTTCAAAACTAGTAAAGTGTCTTTGGGTATAGAAAGGTAAAGAAAATTATTATATTAAACTGTAAAGCTAAATAAACTCAAGTTGTGGACATTTTTAGCTTTCATTGAAAAAAGTCTTGAAAAATATCTCTTCTTAAAACGGTAACCATTTAAAAGAAAAAAAATGAAACTAGAAAATATGATCTTTCATTTACTTTTTTAAAAATTCAAAAGTGTTGATTCCTTCCAAAGTTATGAAAGTGTAAAGTTTAGTCAAGAAAATGCACCGTTTAACGCCTAAAATTTACTGTTCGAGTGTGTGCATATTTTGTTACCTTTGATAAACTTTACACTTTCATGTGCATGAAATCCTTGGTCCGCAGGTAGGACACTCCTAGGCGAGTCAAAGTAGTTCTAGTAGTTATTTTTTAGATATATAGTAAAGTGTGATTAATGTTATGTAACAACTTTGAATTGTTCAGATGTGAGTGGTGGCTTCATCTACCAGAGAATTTACGTGATGATAACCCATACTTCGTGGAACCTAGACGAATGGAAAACGATAGACGTCGCGGGTAATTAAGTAGCTCAATAATTATTGTATTTGGAATGTAAAATCGCTAAAAAGAATACTTTAATTTCCAGTGCGACCTATACCTTAGACGAAAAGAGACTAATGATTGCATATCTAGTAGTGAAGAAGAAAATACCTTATGCGAAAAGTCGACAGCCCTGGATACAAATGCACGCTGACGGCGTAAGTAAAAGAGAGCGTTTCAAAACTTTTAATACAAATTTATAAAATCAAATAAATTAAGACAGTAATATTTTTTCAGTATATGAGGCATCGATCGGTAGAGTCGCTTAGCAATAACTTCCGAAAGATTATTATAAAAGATATCGACAGTTTTGGATTGCCACTAGAGATTCGTTTAAAATTTCGACTTTTATAATTCAGATTAAGAAAATCCCTTAGTATACCTTTTTGCAAAAATGTGTTTAATTATCTAATAAGTGTTGTGCGAGAAAGAAAAAAAGATATGGTTTGTCTACAATAGACGCTATTTTAAAAAATATATATTTATTTGATATATATAGTTATTGGTTAAATAAAATTTATATTTTTTTACCCATTTATAAACGTACATGGGAATAATATTTTATTTACAATACCGATACCGTATAACTTTATATTATCGAGAAATATCCTACTTACTTTCCCACGTAATTCTGAAAACATTCCGTGGCATAAAAAAATTGATTTTCCATTATTTATAACATGGCGCGTGCTTATTAATAAAGTCATCATTTCGAACTACATAACTTGTATCTATACGAAACACCATTCACACTGAAAAAAAAAATTAACTTTTTACGTGTGTGTCACTCACCTACAGTTCTTCTTATGCACGCCAAGATACACCATGACTTCCAAAATCTTAGATCCTTTTGACTGTTTACGTGATCTATGTAACCCACACTTCTGGCCCTTCAAAAAGATTCCTAACTCTCGTTGTCTCTTGGTAAGTAACCATTGTCCTTCTGCTTTGCTAAGGTCTGCGCACCGCGACCGCGCTCGCACTTCTGAAGGCGTAATAATAAAAGAACGACGTGCAAAGCATACATGTATACCTGCACGCGCAAGGTTTTTTTTATTTTATCACCTCTCGCTTTCTCCCTTTTTTTTTAGGCTCGCGGTTTATAATAGAAGTACAGACGCCGGTCGATTATTGGCTTTCGCGCGGCGATTATTTCTAGGTTTATCACCAGCGAGCGCAGGGACGAGCTACAGGCAGTTACGGATGCAATTTTTTTTTATTACGAGGGGCGTATAATTATTGCAAACGAAGAGAAAGGGAAGGAGAGGGTAGTTGATAACGGAATGGGAACTTTAAGGAACAAGATAAAATGACGTCAACGTCGTCGTTGCACGGAGACGATGGTTCACAGGTTTTGGGTTCGTTATAATTTGTTTCGGGCGTTGTAAGTTGATTTAGTGGATATTAGTAATATGGTCATAAACACTCTATTATTAATATTACGAAGATTCCTTTTTTTCAATTAGTTTTTAATATTAATAATATTTTTAATTTAATTTTCAAGTTTTAATTAGTTAAAATTTACCATTCATATAACTGTTGACTGAATGTTCAATTATTTACTGAATTATTTATTTTTTTGTGTAACTAATTTTAAAATGACAAAAATTATAAAAAAATCATAAATTTTTCAAATTAAACAATTGATTTTTTTCCAATTAATAAAATTACTTAATAGAAAAATGTAATATTTCTAACTTTTAATAGTGAACAAAAATAATTTTATTTTTCAATTGATATTTTTGAATGCCAAGAAATTTAATTTATAAAATCTTTAAGTTTCACAAAAATTTATTTGCATTTCTGCAGTTAATTTAAATCTAAAATAGTGGCATGTTTATTGTTATTACAAATTGAAACGGGAATTCATACTTTTATTGTAAATTATACCCATAGTAATTGAATACGTAATATAAACATTAAAGATCTACAAGGATAAAAATGATTGCGATAAGAGGAAAATAACGTACAATCTGGATTAAGTAAACATGATAATGATATATTTAACAACCATGGATTTTTTTCAGAGTAACTCCTATGTATATATTTCGTACATATATAATCTGAAAGAATTATTCATAAAGTAACAATGGTATATCACTAGAAAAAACTTGGTTCTCCGCACGCACTATCAAAGAGGGAGGAGGTCAACCAATATATATATATGCATTGTATAATTTAAGACGTTTAGTGACTTTGTTTACCTTTCTAAATAAAAATATATATATACTTCTTTTTTTCAATATTTATATCTTGTTAGAGAATAATTTTTCTTTCTATATAATAATAGCGTTATATTAAATATATAATATATCTTTCATATAATCTTTCATTCATCATCAGTTTGTAATCTTTATCTTAAATATATATATATATATTTATATTATACACTCTCCGCGGAACGAGTACATACACACCGAGTCACGGTTCGCGCGAACCAACTTTAACGCGCGCGCATATCGACGATCATTTACAGATATATTTATATACACATCGTCGAGTTCACACTCACACATATATAGTTTGATCGTCGCATTTGTTTAAGTCCACCTCACTCACAGGAATTTAAGACACTTGCTCTCGAACGTTTTACAAAAAATAGGGAGGATCATGCACGCCTAAGCGTCGAATATACAAAATAAGTATAAAGTATTATATATCTGAGGATTCGCGCGAGCCTCGAGCCTCTCAATGTGTGTCTATATATGTATACGTACGCGCGCTGCGCGTCTCGCACGGAGCAGCATATTTAATTTGTTAATCACCTATATGTTACACATTGTCTTGACATTTCTTTTTTTTCCGTAATTAATGTACACAGCTTCGAGTTTCGACCTCGTCGCGAAGAATCTAAGAAAGACACACGAAATGCAGTTTGGTTGTTATGTCGAATTATGCCGGGAATAAATTGCCTGTTGCTGTTTAGTTTTTTTTCTTAATGTTGAAAAATTAATTTGTAGCAAACTAAACATTTGGTTGTTTAGTTATCTGTAGTTAGGAAGTTTCATCGCGTAATATAAACTAAAAATTATTCCTAGCGTATAATGCCGATACCCCCAATATCCACATCCTTATTAGTTCCTTTAGTATTCTAAAGAAATGCATTATTTTCTACAATATATCTAAAATCCTAAAATAAAAACATTACGGTTCTCATTCAGTACAAAAATTTTCAACGCAAAACTTCACAATTTTTATTTTTTTAAAGTTTTCCTCGAAACTTCCTAACGGGACAATTTACAATTTCTTTCTTCGCAGCATATAACGCTTACATATACATTTCTTAGATTTCGCATAAGTGGGGACGCCATCGCGCCAGGCGTTATCCCCACAAGACATATTTTTTTGTATTTTTTATTTTATTTGGTCTTCGCGCAATGACGCATCAGTCGTCTTTGGTAGAGGCGTTGCAATGCGTTTCACAATTTCACATAGAGTACAAGAACGTTTGTGTGTGTGTATATTTCTCTCTTTCACTTGCTATATATTCTGCTCCCTGAGTCGGCAATACAACCTTGTCAGTCTTTACCCACGTTTTATTATTTTTGCTACACTTTGTCCGCTATCAGTTTTTTTTTGTTTTGTTTTTAATTCTTTTCAAAGTGATTACCACACTTCAGGCAAAACAGTCGGAATCTCAGTTCTTGAAAAGGCAAACGTCAAATATATATATCTATACATGTATATATATTTCTTATATAATATATAATTTGCGGAACATTCTTTCATAAGTCAAAATACGGAGAGTTTTAAATCTTATTATTCTTTATAAAATATATATAATAACGAAGACGAAATTGCACTTCAGATTTACAAAAGATATATAGAAGCACTTTGCTGATCACATCCGAAAACGAAGTGCGCTACCATTCGTTTTTGGCCTAAACATTGTCCCATTATTTTTCACGCAAACATGATTTCTTATCCTTCCTCCAAGTAAAAAGAAAAAAAAAACAAAATACATGCAAAATCGTTTCGCAGACAATATCTCATAAGAATATCAAACACTTAAAATTAAATTTTCAACGAAAAATAAAAACGATTTGGCGAACAATGATACATCTTTTTCATTCGATCGAAATGAAAATGAAATTTTTAAAAACAAAAAACAAAGTTTATATTTGGCAAAACAAAAAATATATAAACGTTTCTCACCCGAGGCGCGAACCCATTAAATTCAATATAAAACAGGAAAATCGATATCAAATCGAACGTAATAATCATCGGAAGCCTCGCGTGTTATTTAAAAAAAAATACGAGCGCGATCAAATGATGCACAGTGATCGTTTCTTTAAAAATTCTTTTTCTTTTTTTCAGCGCTAATAATGATTTTCGTATAACTATATGTATAATATTTAACCGTTATGACGTTCTATACAAAGATTCAAACACGCATATAATAATTATTTTTATTATGTACACTCTTTTCCTAAAAGTACTGAGATAGGAATGATGCAACGATTCGCTTCTTCGGCGCGAATCTCAAGAAGGCAGCGGTAAATATTTATATATTTATTCATATATCTATTTATCGTAAAGGAGATGCAGCATCAAAACTTAGTCTCTCAATCTCTCTCTCTCTTTTCATTTTCTCGCCTTAACGTTAAATCAGAAAACTAAGATCTCACGATTTGATGGTTCGGTAGTCGAGAAGGCATATTGAAAGTACTGCATTGGTTGATCAACACTTACACAATAAACATCTCATGAAAAGAATCAACATTGATCTATATATAATTATAACTCGAGCTCGCTCTATATACATCATCGTCATAATTGTTATAAACTTCAAAACAGTCGATAAAACGTGTATGTATGTTAAACTTTCCTAAAAAAAGTTCATCAATATATATCTATGCAGTTTCAATGATTAATTAGGCTACATAACGAACGTTTAGACCAAATTTCGAGTCGCATTATACGTACGAACATCGACGATGAATTTATTTAAAAAAGACATAAGAATGAACGATATTATCTATACAAATACCCTTTCATGATTGAACAAAGTAAACGAATTACTTTATACCTACGAACGTAATAATACTAACCGCGTTTTCCTCAATAAAAACAAAGAAGAAAAAAAAGGTAACATCATGCCACCTTCTATACCCGTAACGACTCCTCACTGTCACAGCACCAACAGCTACCTTCGAGCCACCGAACATATTGTTCTCCTTTTATCGCGTAAGAAGTGTGCAATTGATAATGGCGAGATCCAAGCATCGATGCCGCACAACCTCGCACGTTTCCACAAGCATGACAATACACGCGAAATGCGAATATAGGAAAAACGAAAAAAATGAAGGGAAGAAAGACGATTATTCGACGATTATGGTGGCAAGGCGTTTCGGCCTCTTGCCAGCCTTTTGTTTTCTGTGTACGTTCGTTTCGCGTTTAGCGTAACGCGCTGCTGCCGACGAGGTTGACGTCGAGGAGGATGACTCCGAGGAACTGTCTGAACAACTTGTCGTGCTCACTTGTTCAAGCTTTCGTTTTCGTGACCTTGTCACTGGTCCGTGTGCCGAGCTTGTGCCCGTTGTGTGATGACTCGCGTTGTTGCTTGTGTCGTCTTTTCTCGTTCGTTTTCGCGATCGCCGGTGGTCATCGTCTGGAAATTAAAACATTATATACTGTACTGCTAAACGATTTGTTAAAGAATAGTAGATTAAATTAAATTCTTTCTAACGAAACCATAAGAAAACTTTTATTCGATACTTTTTAAATAAAATAAGACAAACTAACTTCCAAAACTTTGATAAAGTACTAATGTTTGTTATCTTTACACTAATTTTTCTATATGTAAATCTCCCTTACCTCTCTTTTCGCTTTTAACAGGCCTCGTGACGGGCATAATCCTCGGCGACAGATTCGAGTCAGACGAGGACGACAATGAAGACAGGTACTCGTTCACCTTGTCCTCGGCAAAATCGAAAGCCGAGGGTTGGGCTGGCGAGCCTGAGGTACGTGACGTCGTCGACTTGTTCGTTGCAGCGCTACTCGGCTGAGGTAATATCTGTACAGACATACTCGACGATGTCGTCGACGCCGAGGACGATACGGACGTCGATGTCGAGCGCTTGTGAAGCTTGCGACGTTGGGCGAGTTTTGCTCCGTCCACCTCTTTCAGTCGGAAACCCTCGTTTCTCTCCTGGCTGGAGCTGAAATGCGATTATCGTTTATCGTTTAGTTTTGTATTTCTTTAGTTGTTAGTAATAGAAAGTAGTTAAATTATGAGCTTAATTATGATTGATTTATTCGTAGTAAATACTTAATTTTCTTCGTCAACTATTTTTATTTAACAAATCTATTGAATTTGTCTTTTTAAAATATTACTATGATCTTTGTTTCAGTTCATTCGATAACTGAATAATTGTCAAAATGTTTCAAACATAAGGATATGACTAATTTTGTATAATGATTCATAGTTTCTCGCGATACATATATATGGCATTAACAGACTTGTTCTACTTCCTAAATTATTCAAACGTATATATTACAAACAATTCAATCACGAAGGGCACCACGATGATAAGAAAAAACTCAAGCAAAAACGAAAAATTTTGAAGACCACTCACCTAGTGCCCTGAAGCGTAAACACAGGTTCGACAGCGACTGGTTCCGGTTCGCCGGTCCTATCAATTCCAGCAAACCACGAATGATTCACCAGCTGACTAGCGTTCAGCCTCTGACTTGGTTCTCTCGTTAACAATCCCTTCAACACCAACCTTCCCTGATTCGACAGTCTATTTCTGATTTTCTCACCGTCCAAATCGATATCTCCCCTACTGATTCTCGTTCCTAAATCCGGACTACCCGAACAGAACTGTGATTCGCCAGATACCATGGAATACAGCACAGCACCCATACTCCATAGATCACAGCTCTCGTCGTAGGCTTTCCTGGCAAGCACCTCAGGCGCTGCATAAGGTAATGTGAAGCAAGGTGTGTGCAAAGGTTCACAAGCGCGCTTCATCCTGGCAAAACCAAAGTCAACGACTTTGATAGGCGCGTCGTCACCTGTATGGGCGAACACCAGGTTCTCCGGTTTCAGGTCTCTGTGCACAACACCCCGTGAATGCATATACCTCACAGCTGAAGCTAATTGTCGCATCATCGTGGCAGCGCGTTGTTCTGTGAATGGCTTTTTCTTGCTATAATGTAAGAGTTCACCGCCAGTTAGTAACTCCATAACGATATAAGTATGCCCACGGTCTTGATGCATTTCCACCAGCTCGACGATATTAGGATGACCTTGACAGAGCCTGAGTAAACTCGTTTCACGGCTACAGTCTATCCTACGGCTGACGATTTTCACAGCGTAAGCGCGGCCCGTTTGACGGTGCACACAACGCCTGCAGACTGAAAAACTACCGTCGCCTAAAGCATCCTCGTGTAGATCCATTTCGTATTGCTGGAAGAACGTGGATTCCTCGAAACGAGAGGCTAACACGTCTGATATGGAGAGTCGTGGTACTGGTGAAGCTGGCGATGGTGGTGGCGATGCGAGCAGATCGCTCGAGACGACATTTTCACTGAATAGGACTGAGGGCGCGACGTACGAGTACCCCTGGAATGAGAAATATTGGTAAATTATAGTTATTTTGTATCTTAATTTATCGACATGTTTTCTTTAGTTTTTTCATCGATATGCACCATTTATGTAAAGAAATCAAAACATGCTTCAATAGGTTTGACGTCAATTGCATTAATATTCGTCTGTTTCTACGTAAGAGTTCGAAAACTGCCGTCGAATAAATTGAATATTCAGCAATTAAGCATGCGACCGTATATGACATAACAGCGGAAACTAACAAAACAATCTTCAAACAAAAAAAAAAGACCAGTAACTAACACATTCTAATACGCAAAACTACCACAAAAAAAAACGAAAAAACTCACCCTGAATATTTTATCGTAATTCGGGGGTACAACAGCGGGACTATCGGCCGCTGCCATTTTCGTGAACTCATCGGAGAAGTTGCTGGTATCAAGCTCGTGTGTAATCTTGGGTACAAACGGTGGTGGTACCTCGCGCCTTTCAAGACAAGGCCAAGTGAACGGTAGCGGTGCGAATCTAAAGAACGCATGTTCCTTAAGTTCAACTGCATCTCTTGGTCCACCGCCCAGTCGTTTTCTCGGATCTTTGACTAGTAGACGCGATATGAAATCACGTACATGTGGACTGAGATGTTGCGGTATTGGTGGCTCTGTTTTTAGGATACGACGTGATATCTCTTGCTGTGTGTTCTTCTCGCCTTCGATCGTAAATGGCGATGCGCCTGTGAGTAGCTCGTAAGTGAGTACACCGATGCTCCACCAGTCTACAGCCTGTATGAATTGAAAAAAAAAACATTATAATGTTATAAAAAGGGGGTTTGTCATTTATATATGTTTATATATAGTGTTGATGTAATTTTATCACATGTATATATGCATATATGTGTATGTATGTCACATAACTCGATAAATGAAATCTCCAAGCGCATATGAGCCTTTATTATTCTATTTTAATAGCTTTTTCAAATATTTCCTTCTTATCTTTCTTGTTATACATTATGGTTATCGTGTGTGGTTTCTGAGAACGGTCTCAGATAAAAACATACCAACGACGTATATTATAGCATTGCAAGGAAGTGATGAAGTTTATGCTTACATATATATAAAATTATAACTTCTCCGAATAAACACTTGACTTTTCAGTACTTATACACGCACCTTCTGCTTCATCATCACGGTTCAAATATTCGTCTCAATTATAAGTAAATATACAATCGATTTGTATCCACACGCGCGCGTATCCTATTTTTACAACTTTCCTCATATTCTCAGTATACAGGAAAAAATCTATACATATACTTTCTATATACACATAACAAAAAAAAATCACCTGTTTCATTACGCAACTATACCTATAAAATGAACAAAAAAAAAACGAACAACCAAGAAACACATAAACTTCAACCTTCACTTCAAAAACAACGCCACACTATCGGCTCACATATACATATATATTCACAATACATATAATATAATACAATAATAACAATATACTCACGATATCGTGTCCGGCTGAGCCACCGCGCACGACTTCCGGCGCCATGTATTCGATAGTGCCGCAGAACGAGTAAGCGCGCGCGTTGCTCTCGCGCTCGTGCGGCAGGAATTCCTTGCTGAGACCGAAATCCGTAAGGACTATGTGACCTTCCCGATCTAGCAGGATGTTCTCTAGTTTGATGTCCCGGTAGATTATGCCGAGCTGAGGATGAGAAGAAGATTTGGGTTAGCGTTATATATAATTATATATTATATACATTGTAGATTTGGAAGGTATGGTCGACTTTGTATAGATCATAAGTTTTTGCGGAAAAGTATAAAGA
This sequence comes from Torymus tubicola, assembly GCA_035583055.1. Lineage (NCBI taxonomy): Eukaryota > Metazoa > Arthropoda > Insecta > Hymenoptera > Torymidae > Torymus > Torymus tubicola. The sequence continues at coordinate 103,476 of JAWWEQ010000027.1, forward strand.
ATGCAGGTCAGTTGAAATTAAGGTAAACACAAATAAACGACTACTTATGCGAGATTAAGGAAGTATATTCACTGGTAAAACTGCGAGTTATAAATAATAAACAAAAAAACTTCAAACGCGCCTCAATGTATAACCAAAAGCTCTGTTAATATATATACTTTCCCATATATAGCCGTTCGAAACCACTATTCCATTTAACTCTCTATAACGATCACAATTTCGACCCAAAAACTTCCTTACGCAACACGCTCGATTACGATATTTATAATACGTACACTCATTCGCTCACTTTCGCGTATACACATTTCTCTCTGTTGTCCGTGTTTTTTTTCCTCTCGCTCACGGAGAAAGTCCTCACATACATATATACATATACCCGTCTGATAACACTTACTATATACATGTATCTGTACGCGTGTACGTACGTGTATATATATATATATATATATCTACCGTACGAAAAATCGAGGCCCGACGTTGACCCAGATACTTACAACGGTGCGCGCGTGAAGAAGTTAGGAAAGCCGCGCGCGCGCGTTGGCACATCGGGCGCGCGAGCAGAAAGGACGAGGAGAAGTATAATGTGTAAGTATATAAGCCAAACCAGTGAGTAAGCGACACGGTAGACATGGCCCATGGTTTTTTTTTCTTTTTCTTTTTTTTTTGTTCGAGAAGTTTCACGGTAATGTTGAGAGTACTACTGGGTAGAATGACTTTTTTGTTGTTGTTGTATTAAGATCACGCGAGAACGCGTGGTGGAAATTCGAGATTTTTAGTGTGTGACGAACATTTGCTAATTCGTTATCTAATCGTTACACATTTTTGTATATATAGATATACCAATTTGTATCTTATATATACTCTTTTCGTAATTTCCGTGCCTAATCACAAAAAATAGAAAGGAAAAGAAACCAAGTTGACCTATAGTCCAAGTATCGTTTCCTTCCAACCTTCGCACACATACATATAGACACCCCGGACATATCAATCATTTATTACACTCACCTTATGTAGCTGCTCGAGTGCAAGTATGATCTCGCCTACGTAGATGCGCACCTCATCTTCCATAAAATGGTCCCGTTGATAAAGATGCGTAAAAAGCTCACCGCCACTCACGTAATCTATACACACAAAGTGTAAGACGCAGGTGAGTTAAATGTTATTCTGTATATATATAGGGTGCTGATTATTATGATATAATGTATAATACAACACAAAAGGTATATTACGAAGAAAACTGAGGGGCCCGCAGAAGAACATTAGTATTGATCACGTCTGCGCGGTGTCGTTGTACATATATTTATAGAAATTTATTCAAGATAATTTCGCTGAACCCGGCAGCTGTCGCGGTGTGGAAGTTATTAGTCGAATGCCCTTTGCATAATACCTTATTGTTATACCACTGGTTACGCGCGCACGCGCGCACGTGTCTAAAGAAGAAGAAAAACAAGACAACGGTTTGGAGTTGCCTGTATATATAACCAGTGCTTAATTTAACAATTATTCAACTTTCAATTTACGTAAAAGAGTTCACGTCGTCGTTGTAGAAAAACCAAAGCGATTTGTACCTAATCGATAAACCATATATACATAGAGTATGTATATATATACTAACCTAAGATCAGATGTAGCTTGGCGTCAGTCTGAAAGGCATAATGTAGCGTAACGAGAAACGGACACTCGCGTACAGCTTCGAGCACTTGTCGTTCCGTCTTGGTATGCTCGGTCATTTTTTTCTTCTGTACGATCGACGCTTTCTTCAGTACCTTCATTGCGTAGAGTCGACCGGAATCGCAACCCTGACGCTTGCGTACTAGAAAGACCTTGCCGTAGGCTATTGAGAAAGAAGAAGAAGAAGAAGAATATTTTTGTATAAATTGAGGATTTAACTAATGTGAAGTTTTTGAAGTTTATATTAAATATATATGTAGGGAAGCTCACCTCCAGTTCCAAGGACTTTAAGTAGGTCGAAATGTGTCATGTCAACTCTTTGACCTCCGCTATCGGCTAAATTGACTGTAACAGAGAGAAAGAAAAAAATGGTTAACGATCGGTTTGTTTGCACAGATAAAAGAATGTGTAAATTATTGTGTATAATCGTGATGAGTATTAAGAGCGTATTAGCCTATCACATCGTCAAACAGTATAATAGTTTAGCTTTTACACCTCATCCCTTATTTTCAAAGAAAACAGGTGTACTTTTCTTACGCTTAAATCTTACAGCTAATTACAAATCCCTTCTCTCCAACCTCCCCCGTTATTTCAATCGTTCCCAAGCTTTTTAAATCCATCTAACCGCAGACATCCGCTCCTACTATATGGTAGTTTCCCCAAAAAAGTGCCCCCTAAATTCCGTGTAACTCCGTTATAATTATCACACACGCAACACAAACAAATTGAACTAGGATGTATTAACAATATTCAATTATTTTATTAAAAAATATATTATTTAGATACATTACTAATACATTTAGGATCTGTCTAAGGAATTTGTATTTAACCTGTGAAAGTTAACGGAGTTGCGCATTCCATGGGAGAACGTTTAGGAGGCACTTTTTCGGAGAAACTACCATATACATATATATACTAACCAAAGAACACTAAAATCCTAACACATCGATAACCCCACAATTCCGTAAGCAACCTCGTATCCACTTCCAAAAAAAAAATTAATAATTTTATACCCATCGATGTTTCCCCTCATCTCTATATATAAATAATGTACATATGCACTTTCTATATACCACCCCACGGGGAACTATACCCCACTGCCGCAGCCACTCGGCACCTGCCCACGCGCTGCTGCTGCTGACCCGATTCCACGCGCCCTTTTCGTCTTCGGCTTTGTGCAATCGAGTCGCAGCCGAGAGTTTTATTTCGGATGCGAGCTAAGTAGAAGAAGAAGAAGAAGAAGAGAACGAGCGAGAGAGGATTGACAAGGATTTATAGCTTCCGTTTTGTGGACTTTAAATTTTTTGCGGTATTTATAGACCCCTCTGCCCCTCAAGTGTATTATTTTACGTAGGGATTTCTTTTATATGTTGAAGGTGTATATGTATATGTATATATAGTGGTTTGCTGATTACTTAATTAAACACTAAACCTAAGAGGTATACGTAACGCTAAACGCGACCATTGGTATATACGCACACACGCATATGGTTTTTGTATACAACCGTACCGTTATAAAAATACCTCACCATACCGCGCAATGAACACATTTCGTTCCAAACCCGTCCCATAACAATCAACCGTCGTCGCCCGCGCGCGACACTTCTTCGAATAAAAAGGAAAAAAAAACCTTCGTCGCATTCCACCGACGACAACCTCGCAGTTGCACAAGATACATATATATATATCTTTTCTCTCTCTCTTTTCGAATTTCCCGCCGCGATTATTTTTTCTCTCTCTTCTCTCTGTCTTATATACCGCTCGCAGGTTAAAAGAGCGGCGTGAGTATATTTTCGGTCGCTCGCTGCGGCTGTTTTACGCGCGGTTACATACTTTTTTTGCTCTCGAGCTTGAGTATCTGGGCCAGTATTATAGACGGTTAAAATTAAAAAGGACCCGAGAGAACGACGCTTACGAGTGGGAATAATAATAATAATAATAATAATAATAATATCAAAGAAGAACACGATCGTTTAATAATTTTTAATCGTACATAACCATCGATGCGTTGTATACAATGTATATATAGGTATGCTATTTTTGGGTAAACCAATGCGATGCAAATATATATATATATATATTCGTGAGTTTAATTGAATCTTCCTCGATCTCGTTTGTTTGTTTGTTTATATATACGCGTGTATATAGCATCGTTGTGGCGTAATAGTGTCTCCTCTCTCTTTCTCTTTCTCCTGAAATTCGAACGGGTTCGATCGATAATTCAATTAAATACCCGTCGCTCGAAGCTGTATATATATATATAGTAGTATATACTTTGTTACTTTCGCTATATACGATATATATAGATATATTGATAGTTTAAAAATGTTGAAACCCAAAATCTGTATATAAAATAATGATATAATTTTACATATAGCAGTAAAGTATGTGCCAAGTGAAACATTATAAATTGACGAGAAAGAGAGAGGAGCTGGGCGAAACAGTCGTATACAGAAGCACGTAATATTGGAATCATAATCCATTTCCCAGCCCCCCCAGCTGATAAGATAAAGCCTCGAATTATTTTAATCGGAGCGCGTGCTATATGCGGACGTTATATATATACATATATACAAAAGAAGCAGCGTGGCGCCCGCGCTGGCAAAGTTATGTATCACGGTAGTTCACGATCGTCTATTTCGACTTCACGGAACCCACGATTTTCTCTTCTTTAATTCTTTTTCTCTCTCTTATTCCTTTTTTCTGTTTTTTTTTCATTATTTATTTCCAAATTTAGAACGTGCCAAACGTACTGCGCTACTCTCCTTTATTCTCTTGGTTTCGTGTGTATTATAACATTTTTTATTATATCGAATGACAAATCGACGCACCGTCGGTCTCTTAAATGCGGTTATTTTTAGATCTCGTGATCTCCCTACGGCGACTATAGGACAAGCAAACTTATGATTTAGCGCTAAGAATCATATATACGCATATATACACGTGTTCGTTAACTAATAATAATCGCCTAATTAATTTTTTTCTCTCATTCTCTACCTTCTTATCTTATAGGGATGTCCACCCAAGCCACACCACAGTTTCGGAATTTTTTACACACAGCCTCTTCAACATCGCTATAAGAAACAAGACCGCGCGGATGAAAAAGAGTAGTAGTAGTAAGTGTCGGTCCGCGCGCTTATAGGAAAGTTTCTTTCGTAGGCTTTCACTCTCGTCGCGCCGCGGCGCTTGACGAGCAGTCGCCGGTATGCGTAAGGCTATATACACTATAGGAGAAACTTTTCGACACGAAATGCCGATTTTCGTTGCCCTCGTCGTTATTATTGTGGTAGATGGTTTGCGAATATTATACGTATCAAGACTGTTTTTTTACGTATATATCGCCTTGACGTCACTTATATATATAAGAGCGAGATATTAAAATGTATATGTAAGCATAACGAGCGATATCTTCGGACTTGGAACGACGACGTCGCCGTTCGTATATATCTTTACATAATTCCGATCCGTGTATTATATACGCGCTTGAAAATTTTTCACTACGCGGTATAGGTATCTTGATTAACGAGCCTCTGCGTATTTCGGAAAACTCACACGCGGCAGCGACGGCGAAAATTATCTAATCAGAATCACATATTATACACACACTCGTATACCAGCGAGCGCGCAATCGCTTATTAGCATATAGACGTAGATATATAATGTATATGCGACAACGTCTTTAAATAATCATGTTGAATATTTTTATATGTATGTCCCGTGTGTTTTGTCAATTACGTGCAGTTGCATAATAATAATAGTAATAATAACCGGTAACAAAAAGACAGCGACGACTTCAATGTGTTCCTGAAATCCCGCGAGTGATTAACTGATGCGCCTCTTCGATATTGTATATATACATACACATATACAGACATCGTCAATGTTAAATAAAATATCTCGATCGGTATATATATATATATACCACAGCGTATAGCGCAGCTGTTTTCCGTGTTATGCATATACATGTATATACATATACACACGGACATTGTTACGTAACAATCGGGGGGGGGGGGGCGTATATATTGAAGTTTTCGAAGGCTGTGTACGACGACGCGGCGCGAGTAAATTATCGGTATAAACTTACGGTCCGCGTCTATATGGACTTTCAGGCGCGCGCGACCAGTGACTGTGTAATGAGCTGCGGTTTCACGGGCTACCGAAACTTGCCGCTGCTGCGCTATGGTCTTGCGCTTTCTTTTCAACGTTGTATATATAGATATAGAGATTGAGAGGTTAAGGAAGATTTACAGAGACCTTTTCGCTATATATATATATACACGTGAACCAACAACCGCACCGCGCTGCTGTTATAAGCGCGTCGTAATTTCAACGATTAACGAAATTAAATCCCATTCTTTTCGTTCCATCGTATATATATACACGTACAACGCTATATACATATACACACCACGCGTACTACACCGCTATCAATCAATGCTCCGAAAAAAAACCTCAAACGTGCTATATACCGTGTTCGTTACAAAACAACTATAGTAGTAGTAGTAGTAGTGGGCTCTTATATATATACACAGCCTTCCACGACGAAAAGGAAAGAGAGAGAGAAAAAAAATTCATTTTCAAGCCGCGAGAGCAAGAGAGGAGAAATAGGACAATCGTTCCGAGCCAACGGCACTACATAGCGCTGTGTATAGTAGCGAGCGCGAGCACGGACTTTGTCGCAATCGTCGTCAACGTTGCCACTATTCTACTACTGCTGTTGCTGCTGTACAAAAAACGTATATATTTAAGCTCTCATGCCTATATACCACCGATCGTTTCGCACCATTGATTTTTCTCTCTTTCCCAGTTAGAGTTATATAGTGAGTGTGAATTATATATCGTGCGATTGATTCAGATTGATTTTGTTTTTTTTTTCTTTTTTTTGAGGAAGAAGAGTTAAATTTTTATCGGAAGAATGTATTATATACGCAGAGCTAGAGTACTTATTGTACTTATATGCTATACTATACGGTTATAATTATATATGGTTCTCGCGGTGCGACGTGGACGACGAAGAACAGAAATATATATATATATATATAAGCTGGAATGTGTCAGTTTTATCTTATCTAACCGGTATACGTTTGATGGGTGAAAATTTGAATAACAATTCCACTCGCTATACGTGTGGATTAAGGAACATAGAACTCCGCCGAAACTATTCCTATATATTATAATATCACGAAACTCCTTATCTATATCACTCTTATACCGTACGCATATATATACACGACCGAAACCATAATTAGCGGCAAGTTCCGACGAGACATTACACCATACATCGGACCCTCCTTATGTATAACATATATAATATATTATATATGCATCGCAAAGGAAAAAGAGAAAAAATACGCGAGTATACCGATCGCGTTATATACACCTTATACATATACTTCGCTACATACTCCGACCTCAAAAGCATATTTATAATTTTCCTCCGTCGCTCGTTATCCACACACTCCTCTTTCTCTCTTCTTTTTATTCACGCAGCTATATATGCTAATATTTTGAGCCTATACAATGTCGCGACGCAGTAACAATAATATAACATACGCAACGATGCGGGCCATCAGCGACAATATATATAATAATGATAATGTACACGTCGCAGCTTCAAGGGAAAATATAACCAGACACGCGCTGTGTGCTCGTCCTCGCGTATCACTTGAATTTTCCGCATATGTGTGTATATATCTACGCGCGGTTGATTAAATCAAGTCGTTATGTATTGCGTAAACCGATTATTAGACACCAACCCCCCTTGCGCAATCCACACCTAATACAAAACACATATAGCTTGCAATTTTAATTACATAAACAAACGTATACGCTAAACGCATTATATATACTAATATATACGCACGCGAAATTTACATTCTATACGACCGTAATATACTACACGTTATATACCAATAATATCACCGCCTCACACATATATAAATTATGCGTCTTTTTTTTCTCACAACTCGCTACTCGATTATTATTATTATTCTTATTATTATTATTACAAACGCTGCGCTCTCGCGGTAAGAAAATTTACATTGCGAGATAAGGCGTTATCGGCGACCGTCGCGACCACGCGCGATGCCGTTGTTGCTGCAGCGTATGTGTGTGTGTGTGCGTGTGTGCGTATAATAGAGAAAAGACGTGTGATATTATAAGTATACTTTGATGATTGTAACGAAGGAACGTGGTGGGTTATTAATCGTATATAGGAGAAGGTTTGTGGTATGGCTTTTTTTGGGAATAGTTGTGATATTATAGAACGTTGTGTACGGTTCGAGAACTGTTGTGGAAGGGAAACTATGATTGTAATGTAGGCTGGATAGAGGTGTAAAGCGAATGTTTATTGTCACATCAGGATATTGTAATAGAAAGTGATTTCTTTTTAAACAAATCGGTCTACAATGAGGATCTCACTATGCAATAATCGTTCTACAATTCATTCCTATATTCATTCAACTGTATACTAAAGTAATTATCCTCACGCATATACTATACCAAAACCCTGCACCAACACCATACTACAATTTTTTTTTCATTTTCAATCTGCGAGACTACTCACTATCACCGTGCCGTCGTAATTCTCTCCTTGCCGCGCAACTGCATCGCAGCGCAGCAACAACGCGACCTCGTTATATTTCGAAAGTCGCGACTCTTCGTGTGTATATATATATATATATATATCTCTTCCCCTTCCTTCCATACCTATATATATATATAATACACTTACCCTACATATACCGCCATATTATTACTCCATTATTACGCATCCACCTTCGCACGACTTCTTATCACACACGTCGGCAAAAATTCGCCGACCTCTAAAAATTACCTATATATACTATACCAGCAGCCGCGTGTGATAGTGAAAGCACACGTATATATATATATATATATATACGTACAGCAAGGCTATATAATACACGAAAGGAGCTCATCGCGAGCAACGTATATATATACAACCTCTGATTTCCCTCTTACACAATATATCGCGCATAGTAAAGGCGCAGGAGGAAAGGGTTGCCGTGTCCGATATTATGTTATATAGGTTTAGTAGATGCTGTGTATCTTGGTTGATTAGGGATCATTCCACGTATCGCAGCGTATATAAAAATATATAGGTTGAATAGCAACGAGGGAGTATAGGTTCAGAGAAATGATAACAGGGTAGTTAGAATGTAACCATACAGGATCGTTAACTGCTACTCTTACACAATTCACCCACAGAAAAATAAAAAATAATCCCACTCCACTATATACTATATACACACAACTTCCGCATTATCATCTAATAACCTATCCGCATATAGACAACAGCTGTTCGTCCGCTACATAAAAACACTTATTTCAAGGCCAATATCTCCCTCCACCCCCCATCGCCACCCAAACCCCTTTCTCCTTCCTCTCTCCCACACTCTCTTCCCTATGGGACACCTCCCTATATACATCCTCCCACAACGCAATACAAACGTAACCGAAGGGAGGGGCGGACACATGCCCCCGGCCCTGACTGCCAGTCGGTTCGTGTGTGTATATATACGAATGTGTATGTGTAAGCGCGAGCAGCAGCAGCAGCGCAGAATCCGTGTCAAGGTGGTGCGCCGCTAGCTGCGGCGGCGGCGCAGGTGACCCACTTGTCGCGCGCGCGATCGCGAAGCAAGAGAACGCGCCTGTGTGCACTTTTCCTACTGTTGCGATATATAGGTGTGGGATGTATATGTATATAGAGCGTGGGGGTTTGGAAGATTTAACGGAAAACGAATAGGTATATGTGTAAGACTACGCGTGAGAAACTATATATGATGGTTTCGGTCGACGATATGTGTAGCTTTCTCGTGAGGAGAAAGCTCAGCAGTTCTCATACGTATATATAAAGAAAATAATAAACCGGCAGGGTTTATCAAAATCTTCGCAATGAATTCTCTCATATATATGTATGTATATAGGCGGAGCTTTCTCTAAAAAAAGAAAGAAAACTACACGAACATACATACACTTGTAGAAACAATATCCTTTAACTATATCATACTATATAAGGAATGCACCATCGCTATGTATGTATACGAAAAAGAAAACAGCCCAACAACACGTATATATATACATATCACTCAGGCAACCACCATTACGCTTACATTACGACGTCCGTGAGGTAACCTACACTGCATCGTTCAGCCTCCAAAAGAGAGTCGAACCAGTAGCAACAGCAGAGAGAGAGAGAAAGAGAACGCGCGTTCCGGCGCGTCCCCGTATATATCGGTGTCAAGCACGCGCGTATATACAGCGCGGCAGCAGTATATAGTGGTGGGCTACTATAATGCTATATACCTATATAGATTTCCTACTCATTACACTAACTCTTACAGCGCCGGCGCTCGCAGGAGAAACTCCTTTCACAATTTATAAATGATATACTTATACAATCGTCGTTGTCGTCCTGGTATATATAGTGCATTTATAGTTTTGTACTATTTTGGTATGTATATATATATATATATATATATATATATATACTTTTGCTAAAAGAGCAACGATGGTATTATGTACGTGAGTGTGTGTGTGTTTTTTATTCACGCGAGAGTGGGAGAGAGAGAGAGAGGAGCGCATAGTTGATGCTATTTTTATAAAAGAGAGCGAAAGAGGCGTGGTGACAGAGAGTTAAAGCGAGCGACCGAGCGATTTCGAGTTTTCGCTGCTGCTACTGGCGCGAGCGAGTGTCTGTATAGTTGGAGGTGCACTTTCGATTTTCACTGGTTTCGCGCTTGGATTTCGAGGTTGATCGTTTCGGGTGGTTGGTATAACGGGTGTTGTCAATCTTTTTTCTTTTTAAACTGTGGTAATCCTTGGTTATCGATGTGACATGTATAGTTGCTGTATATTATATAGGAGATTTTTTGTTTGAGTAGTTATTTAATTATTTTACGCGCTCTGGTTAAAGCGTCAAAGTTATGTTGATTGACTTGTCGCGATTGACCAATTAATCTGTTGTGTTCTGTAAGAACTTATAGAAACTTTAATTTCAAATAGAAAGCTCGTGTTACATGTATAACTATATACACCATTTATATATACACATCAACATTGACGTTAACTCACTAATATTGTTTCAGTCGTCGTCCGCTAAATATATATATCAAGTTACACACTTTCCAAGCCAAATTTTCCTTCGACCAAGCAAATCAGACATACCAGCTCATTAAATCCCCCATTAATCCTTACACCCGCAAATAACATATGAAAACTCGAATAAAAAGCCTAAAACACATCACCAATCATCCGAAACCCCTTAAACATCCATCAGCAACCTATACTCCCCCGCACAATTAAGTAATCTCCCATCTTCTCTCCTCCCACTCCCTAAAACCCTATATACCCCCACTCCCTCACTCCCGGTGATTATGTCTCGGCCATCCATCCGTCTGTCTGTCTGTCTATCCCTCTCCACCTCCACCTCCCTCTTCTTCTTCTTCTTCTTCTCGCGGAAGTTCCGCTTTTGTCTGACCCAGATAGCTGGCATTCACTCGCTATTTCGTAACGGGACCGACTTTCTTTCGTGCCGCCCCACCGCCGCCACCGTCGTCGTCGTCTTATACCTGACTCAGCCGCCGCCGTTCTCTTATAGTATATAGACTCTCTGCGTGTATATATAGTTATATACATTATAAGTAATCTCCGGAGGTAAGAGAGATAGTAAGGAGATTCTTTCACGCAGGAATCGTGAAATAAACGAAAGAGAATTTTTTAAAGCATGGGGTTGACTAAAAATCATACCTTTTGTCCATTCTCAATATACACTCACCATTATTTTTATAATTACAAAAGAAAAGCTTTCTCGAATTTCGGAGTAGTAATTCTATAACCTTTCCTGATACACTGCGCGCTACTGTTCTCTCACACCGACGGGGGGGAATTCCTTTCACACTCTCTCGCAGCAGAATCTAGACCTCTTCTCTCTCTCTCTCTACTCTTGTTGGACTTTTTTTTTAACGGGCTACTATACTATTACGGCCACTATACAACGTGGCTTCGTTGCCGAGGAATTGTTTGTCCACGATTAAATAACGCGTATGTGCGCGCGGAAGCTCTCGCGGTATATATATGCATCTTCATCGTATACGAGACGCAGTTACACATATACACACTCTCTTTCCCTGCCGCAAATCACGCGTTACTCAATTAGCACAGCTTCGAGCGCGCGTCTCCTTTTTCCGAACCGTGAACCACACACGAATGGCTGTGACACGCGTCTTCTTTGCAATTATGTATTATATATATGTATATAAGATTTTATACGCTATGTATATGATAATAATAATAGCTAAGTGTATATAGGTGTATATATATATATCGAGGATCGTGACTTTCAAACCGAGACCGATGGAATTTGTAATTCCTTACATATTCTCTCGTAGAATGGGCAAAGAACAAAAGACCAGCAATTAGAGTATTATACTACGGGTGAGGGTATGTAGCAACGTGTACTGCAACAGCGGCAATCTTTCTCTTTCGTATATATATATAAAATGCGTGGCAACCACGCTACAACGCAAGCTTAACCTAGACACCGAAAGAGCGCGGTATAGGTATAAGCACGCGCGCGCGAGTTTCAAAATAATCCGGTAACGCGAGGTAAAATATATACACAGAAGTATTTTTACAACGACGATAACATTCGAGGTGAGAGTTATATAGAAAAGAAAGTTATAAAAAGGAAACAAAATAATAGTCCTGAATCATCCTAATTATTATACGGAAGAAGTGTGACTATTGTACATGAGAAAGCGAAATTGACGGGACGGAAGGGCAGAGATAGATTGGCTTCCAGAGATTCCTCGACGCACCGTTACGGTTTATGCTCATGTGTGTATGTGTGTGTGAGAGAGAGAGAGAGAGTACCGTTCCTTGTATATATAAGTATATATATAGGTTGACAGTGGTGGTTTACGGGGGATTGCTAAGAGGTTTCGGTATAGTAGCTATGGAAGCTTGCGAGCTTGCGATGCTGAGTATGCGCTGCTATACTATGTTATAGGATGCAAAGGTTTGTGCTCGTGGTATGGTAATGTTTGAATACTTGAATCACAATTAAAATCTTTTATAATTTCATTAAAAACCGCGCTACACGCTTTTAATTTGTTCGTGTGTTGATTTATGGAAGTATAATATAACAATCAATGAAAATATCAAACAACACAATAATAACTTATTCATTTTAACTTTCTTTTATCTGAACGTATAGATTAATGGTTGCTTATACAACACAACCTTCTACGATTTCTTTATTCCGCCACATACACGTGTAAATATATACACGCACACACACACTCGTACTAGAAATCAAACAATAAAAAAATCGTCGAAAAAAATATAAAATAAAAACGGAACACCCGAAAATTATTCAATTTTAAAACTACACTCACCGTTTCCATTATTAAAGAACCACGAAAGTAGGCTGCTAGCCATTAAATCACACATCGACAACACACTGTATACACATAAACATTTAACTCAATTACCGAAGACACTTGAAAATTACTCGTTACACACACACCGAACCGCGTCCACCGAACTCACGTGCGCGTATGTTATAGCACTGAAACGATACTGTATACTAAGCGCTTTACAACGGAGGTGAAGGCCGGTTTCCCCTCTCCGCCCGTTTACATATGCGAGCGCGGATACTTTAAGCCGCAGAGGACACATCACACATCCATACGTATATACGTGCACATATGTATGTACGGTGTTTGTTTACACGCGTACGTATATCGAGTGTGTTAATCGATGTGAAAACGAAGCTACAGGTCGGCCGAAGCTTTCCCGCAGTGTATAGAATCCAGAAAAGGCTATTAATTAGCGATGATTTTCAAGTCGAACGAGTGTAGATCATTAACGTGTTATATATATATATATATATATATACATATATAAACGTATAGTTTCGAAAATGAAACACGTATATATATACTCGGGTTGGGTTATATGGATTTTACTATACATATAGAGTAACGCTATAATGGTACTTAATTAGTCGCATGATCATCGTACGATTGTATTATATATATCCACCGAAATTCCGGTCTGGAACCTTATACACTTGGCCCGATTTTCCCGAACGCTCACGTAATATTTTTTTTTTTTTTTTTGGAAGTCCACTGGTACCTATATATCTAGGATATATCACTTTCTTATGCTGTCAAAATAGAAAAGATGAAAGCTGTACAGTATATACTGCGCGAACAAAGCGGTGTATTATACCGCTAGCTAGGCGTAGAATCGGTGTGGTTATATATAATATTACTTAATTCGTAATTCGCCTGTGGGAAAGAAACTAGAAAGACAAAAAGAAAGAAAGAAGAAAGCGCAGGATCGATGAATTAAGGTATACGTGATTATAGGTTATCATATAGGCGCATTATCTTAACGCGGTATTAATTTACTTTTCATATAAACGTGATTATTAAGTCTAATAAGAATAGTATATATATAGGCATGACTTTCATCGTTCGCTCGCGCGATTTTATATATATATATATAACAATTTCTTTGTTAAACATTTCTTTCCATAGCTATACGCCCGTTCTAATAATCATTTTAAGAGGTATAAATATAGAACAACTGTACTTCCATTTATATATACTAACTTTCTTCTTCCGCTCCCCCCCCCCCCTCTCACTCTTTTAAGCTACAACAACCCGACAACAAATTAAATCAAGATCACCCTCTCTCTACCTCTCTATCTCTCCTGAAGAACTACTATACCAACGCAAATACGATTAATCTCGTTACCCGGAAATCTACCCAACTATGTATATACATATAGATAAGCCGTTGCACGCGATGATGATTCCTTTCGCTGCGCTTCTCGCGAGATCCGTCTACACTCAACGGTGAAACTATACTCACGCGCGAAAGTTCGATTTTTAAAAGAAAGAGAGAGAGAGAGAGAGAGGAAAGGATTTTATATATATATATATATATATATATATATACAGAAACGCGTGTTGGACTTTTACTTTTGGCGCTGTGTGGCGAGTTGTGCGCAAGGCAAAACGCTGCGAGTCGCGCAAGTCTGTAACTGTAAAGCCAGCGGTGGCGGCGGCAGCGATGATAATTTTGTAACGGGAAAAGCCACGAGAACGCGAGCTGTGGAATTTTATCGGCCAGTGATGTATATATATATATATATATATATATATATAGATATATATGTGTATATTGTTGTATAATGTATATTCTGCGAGAAGGATTTATACGCACACGATGCGGTATATTGTGTATCCACGGAAAAAATGTGGATCGCGTATACAATATAATCACAAAGAAACTATATATATATATATATATATATATATATATATATATATATAAGTTATGATAAA
>JAWWEQ010000027.1:118631-176484 GCA_035583055.1 Torymus tubicola
CGTTTTGGGATGTGTTGTATGGTGTTGATTATTCAATTGCTAATATATTAGCAAACAAACTGAACTTTTCTATAAACGTTAAGGCATCCGACATTGAAAATTTAGATTTTAATACATTAAACATAACTTTTTCAGAGAGTGATGTTGCAGTCGCTGAAAATATTATTGATTTTGCTGTTGATTATTATTATATACATAACTCTTCAGAATACGAGCAATGTTCAGTGAGCAGATTTTTATATCAATCTGGCACGAATTTAGTTGTAAAACAATACAAATATAAGAAAACTGAAAATTCTACTAATGTTGCACTGGTTATAATTACGTCATTAATTATTACGCTTTTTTTCTCAGTTTTTATGTCAATTATGTATACCACTCAAAATAATAGCTATTCTTTCTATGTATTTAGAATATTAATAGGTACACCTACACGGATTATTTCAAAAAGAAATTCTCAAAAGATATTATTTTTAACGATATTCGTTGTATCAACTATTTTCATGACTGATTTTACACAGAAATCTTTTGATTTAAATTTGAATTCAGAATCTTTTAAAGAAATCAATATTTTAGAAGACGTAATACGATTAAAAATAATTCCTTCGATACCTAAGCAAACAATGAAGCAGTTGTTAATGGAGGAAGATATAACGTTAAAACATTTATCTTCTATTTCAAAGACGCTTGAGAATCCCAATTGGAATTCAGCAGTTTACGATTGTATTGTCAAATTAATTAACGATTATAAGGATACGGAAGCTTGTGCAACTGCTAAGGCATTTGGTAAATTAATTGCCACGACCTATTCAGATAAAAGTAATAGTTGGATTATAAGTTTTGTAGATCAACCAATTGGTAGTGGTTGGTTTTCGATGCTTCTTTCACGAACCTCCCCGTATACATCTACATTTAACAAAATCTTTGGTCATATAGTAGATTCAGGAATAATCTATTATTTAGAATCAGAAACTATAAGGCAATTTATGAGTGATCGAATAGAATTCTTCCGCAAGAACCAGTCATTAGAATTGCAAGGCGATAGAGACATTAATTACAATCCGTCTGTTGTATCAGTCGTGAAGATTATATTATTATTTTCGATTGGTTATATAATAGCATTTTTCGTGTTGCTTTATGAAATAATTCATAAGTATAGTAGAAAAAAATCAAGAATTATATTTCAGAGAGTGAAAATGATAACCCTAAAAAATACTTAATTTCAAACAGATGATGATTTTAAGTTCTAAAAACAATGTGATATTCATTGTGTTTATTGGGACATTTAATTCATATCAACATGCTTTATGTAACGGATGCTTTTGTTTTTAAAAATATTTATTAGTAGGGGAAACTGTGACAAAACCGTATACTGGGGTACCATCTACATAATACATGTAGTACCTCTTTAAGAATGTCCCTAGTATCATTTCGCATACGACAGCTATGTCAACAGTAGCTTATTGCTGATTTCAGATGAAGTCAAATATTTCTTAACTAGCGAGATTGTGTTTATTGCATCAGTCATTGTATCTGTAATCTTCCAGGAAGCAACATATCCTTTCGGTAAGTACATAGCCTTACAATATTTGTTACAACTAATAGGTACGCGTTGTTCTGGCTCTTAATTTTATTTTCAATTATAAAAAATTAATAATTATTTTTTTTATTAACTTTGGGGTAAAACCGGATTCTTTAAAATGGGGTGAAACCGGATAGTTTATTTCCTATTTTTTCAATATAAATAAGTAATAATATACATGAAATAATACATAATAAATATTTAGTGTGTTGTTCATACAACATATATATGAATTTTTTTGTTTTGTTTTTAGTATAGAAATGTGCAAGTATATTAGAAAATCTGCTCAGCAAAGTTGGCCTGAAGGAGACATGGCTTCGGCTCCATTAAAAAATTGTATCTAAAGTGTGTGCGTGTAGAAAAAAGTTGTGTAGAGTCTGCTCCTTTAGAATTTTTCACCTAAAAGCTTGTGTAGAGTGTGTGCGTGTAGAGAAAATCGGTGTAGAGTATTCCCGTGTAGAATAAGCTCCCTGTGTAGAATGTGAATGTGTAGAGTATAGGCGGTGCCTTTTTTTATGGGGTATAACCGGATACTTTCGTAAATTATTAATAACAGTTTTTACAAATAATTTTCTGGCTAAGTAAATCGATTTTCAGGTAGACAAAAGCAAACTAAAAACAACCCTGTTGTTAAATATCGTTATTATTTGTTAATTATTTTTTTAATAACTATTTGCAGAAAGTATACGGTTTTACCCCAGTCTCCACTATACAGAAACAGAACAAGCATAAAAAACAGAAGAGATATAAATTGTTTTAACTCTAGAGAAAATTAACGTATGAAAACTAAATTTTATGAATGCTCAGAAAGTAGAAAAGAAAATGTGAAGTAAATTCTATAAATATGTTTTTTAAATGTTTAATACTTGTTAAGGTGATACTTTATAAAATCGATTCTGCACTCATAAATATTTTGCGTTTTCCACATATGTGTAGTTTAAATATACGAAAAAATAAATAATTATTGTAAAAAATTTTATTTTCTATATCCACTCACTATTTGATCTCTTCCGTTAGTGCATTAAAACTGTATTTTGTGGTTGCTTTTAAGTAGAGCAAGGAGGACAAGAAATGCCTTATAATTTTTTATCAAGCAACGTAAAAAAATACACTACTATTTTCTACATTGAGGATTAGATAACATTTGAATGAATCAACCTCTATCAAATATTTTTTAAAATGAAATGATATTATTAATTTAGATAAAAAAAACGAAAATATCTAAGCATTTATTCACAAACCAACGATCATAAAATAATAAATAATAAAGTATCATTTCTTCGAAAATGTAAGTTATTCCATATTTCCTATAACATAAATAAGTACAAAAGCTGTAAACGCCTTTAAAATTTCCAAACAATATTCAGTTATTCCATTTTTATTCTGGAAAGTTTAAAGCATAATCACTTGGAAAATAAAATGCGTGGATTAATCAGTATGAAATCGCTACACTATAATTGTAATATTTCTGTATATACCATAATTACCCTCACATGTATTCTATTCATTCTATTCATCATAAGTATTCAACCCGCTGTCTGTAGTAAGTATTTTGATGCTAATGTTGATGATGATATGGTAATTAAAAAAATAACACAAAACATTCACTCAAATCAATTAAGTATATTTACGGGCACACCGAAAAAATTATCTTTTCAACCGATGATACTTTTGCAACAACTTATTAATCGACATGCATCATTTACAACAAATATAGATGATATAAAAAATTCATTCAAGAAAAATTATTTATTCGAAGACCCCTACGCAAGGCACACTATGCGAATACTTATTTTGAATGAATATGGAAATGAAAATATAACAAATTATCTGATTAAATTCCTAAAATTTTTAAATGATTTCATGCCTGAGTCACCGAGAAGCAAATGTTTAATTATTTTGTCAAATAAAGAAATCAATTCATGCTTTCTGAAGTTTTTTCAATTTGCGTGGAAAAGAAAATATCTCGATATCAGTATAATAGAATATTTTGACATTGCAACTCAGAAAAATTCATTTGGACTACGCCAACAAATTCAAGATAGACATATAATAATACACTATTACAATCCTTTTAATGAAAAATATAAGCAAGAAATTTTAAAAAATAACATTGTTTTATTTCCTGAAAAAACAAAAAATTTACATGGATTTACTTTAAATGTAGGAGTTTCGGATTGGTTCCCACAAGTTTTAATGCGCTCAAATTACACAGGAAATAAAATATGGGATGCACTGTATGGTATTGATCATTCAATTGCTAATATATTAGGAAATAAACTGAACTTTTCCATAAATGTTAAGGTATCCGACATTGAAAATTTAGATTATACGGCATTGAACATAACTTTTTTAAAAAGTGAAGATGCAGTTATTGAAGATATTATTGATTTTACTATTGATTTTTATTATATAACCAACCTGTCATACTATAACAAACATTATATGAGCAGATTCTTATATCCATCTACCACTAATTTAATTGTAAAACAACATAAATATTCGAAAATTAATTATTCTAATAATTTAACTCTTGTAATAATTACAATATTGATTATTGCGACATTTTTCTCTGCTATTATTTCAAGCACATATGACAGTAATAATTATTTTAACTTTTTTTACGTTTTTCAAATTTTAGTGGGTATTGCTACGCCAATTATTTCAGAAAAAAATTCTCAAAAGATAGTATTCTTAATATTATTCTTAGTATCATATATTTTTATTACTAATTTTTCACAGGATTGTTTCCGTGTCAACTTAAATCTAGAATCTCTTAAAAAAATTAATACTTTTGAGGATGTAATAGATCTGGGAATAAGTCCATGGATACCTGACATAACAATAAAAGAAATGTTAGCAAATGACGATGTAATACTACAAAGTTTGGCTTCTATTTCAAACTCACTTGAAAATCCTAATTGGAATTCGGCAGTTTTTGATTGCATTATTAAATTAATTAATGATTATGATAACATTGATGCTTGTGCGACTACTAATGAATTGGGCAAATTAATCACCAAAATCTATTCAGATAAAAATAGCAGTTGGGTTATAAGTTTCGTAAATCAACCAATTGATAGTGGTTGGTATTCCATGCTTTTAACTCGAACGTCTCCTTATGTTTCTACATTTAACAAAATTTTTGGGCGCATCGTCGATACGGGTATAATCTCTTATTTAGAATCAGAGACTCTCAGACAATTTATGAGTGATAAGAAAGAGTTTTTCCTCAGCAACAATTCATTAGAAGTGCAAAACAATAAAGGTAATAATAATAAGTTTGCTGTAGTATCAGTCGAGAAAATTGTATCATTTTTTACCATTGGTTTCGTAATGGGATTTTCTACTTTGTTATTCGAAATTATTCACAATTACATTAAAAAAAAATTAAGGGACTACAAAAAAAAATGTAAAAACTCGAATAGAAAAAATACCTCAAGGGAAAAATTATATTAATTAAATTTTATTTATATCTGGAAAAAAAATTTACATTTATTTGGCAGTGTGTAAAGAAATG
The DNA here is from genome assembly GCA_035583055.1 of Torymus tubicola. Lineage (NCBI taxonomy): Eukaryota > Metazoa > Arthropoda > Insecta > Hymenoptera > Torymidae > Torymus > Torymus tubicola. Next base: position 123,734 of record JAWWEQ010000027.1, read on the forward strand.
TTAATTTCTAATAAAGTTGAATTAATGAAAAACTATTAATAATTGTTTTTATGAATAATGTCTTAAGTTTACTATAAATATAGATTTTTTCACACTTATACTCATTTGTTTTCATATTTTTTTTTAATATTTGTGTATATTTTTGTACATTTTCTATTTCGACAAGGACACCTAATTTCTAAAGTAATTTTGTTTACGAGTCTTCAGAATATCCTAATATTTACTATCTTATTTGTGAAAACAAAATTAAAGGGTACATTTGTTTAAACCAATTTTGTAAAATAAAATTTTTCATAATGTACCTGTCACCATAGTTTCATTTTTCCTAAACAATGAAGAAAATTTTACCCTGTATTTAATAGAAAGGACTGTAGTAAAGTACAATATTTGCGATGGGTCAACATCTCTAAAATATTTTTAGAACATGAAAAGTAGAATCTAGAATTATCCTACAATATCAAGTACATTTATGAGAATATGCAGAGTAACTTATACCTACAAAAAAACATTCTCATTTAATAACATTATTAAAACCATATGACACAGAGGGCAAAACATATAGCAACACGAATTCAGCTTTTCCGATATTAAATAGACAGAACAAGAATTTACGTAATTCGAATCATATTTCCGATTCAACATTCACCCAAAATTCAAAGGTATGCAATGTTACATTTCAAAAAATTGTCATCCCTTTTCTACACTAAAATCCCTCTAACTACTTCAAAACTACCTACAACCTATTCCAAAGTACACTTAAGTATATATTATACATCAACTTACTCTTCCTTCCGTCCCACTCGTATACGCGGTATTATCCACTCCAGGTGTCGTAGGCGCGTATTCCTCATCTTTACCCAATACACCTCCAATTCCTCGTGGTGGAGCAGCAACAGCACTTTGGGCTCGCTTACGTTTAGTAACGAAGAGTAGACCAACGAGGATGATGACAAGGAGGAAGAGTCCAGCACCCGCGGCTCCGGCCAGCAACCAGGCATCGCGCCTACGCGACAGCGCTAGAGGACGAGATTCTTTTAGATAAGCTGCGAACAGTCAACAAGCAGTCACCGGCTACAGCGTCGTATCTCTCACTCCGCAACGTGTGCGCGTGTTGGATGATATTGGACGGTGTAGGGGTTGTGCCGCTGTTAATATATATTGCTGAACATATACGATGCTCATGGTGTGGTAAGATAGATTTAATATTTCTATATAGGTTGGATATCAGTATAAGATGTCATTGAGATTGTTTTATATGACTTAATAATTAATTGGTACACCATGGGCATCACCCTTTTGTTGAATGTCTTTCGAAGAACTTGATGATATATACTGGTATATTTATAGTAGTCGATTAAAGATTTTTCTTTAAGTGTATAAAAAGTGTGCATTATTGCAGTAGTATTAGTAATTTATGTGAAATGGTGAATTATTATTTAAATTGAAAGTGAGTTTTAATTTTTTTTATTTTTGGTGATAAAAAAAGAATGTTTAATGTTAGTGCAATTGTTTAAAAATATTCAATATAATTTCTTCTTGAAGAACTTTTGGCACTATTTAAGTTATACCGTCACATGAATAGTAAATATAATATTTAACTTCAAATAATATTATAAATACGCTAATAATTTGTCTTCTCTTTGCAATGTCAAATATAAAAAAAAAAATTTAAACGAATTTCCGTTTAAATACCACCTAACATAACACTAAATAAACCTGCCCCATTTCTACTAAATTTTCACTCTCTACCACCACTAAACCACAAAAAGAAAATGATCACAACGTTTGCTCACGTTCGCTCTGTATCAGCACCGGGGCACCAAGTTCGAGCGCCACCTCCTGGGCAGACAGCAGCGCCATATCTTTAGCGGCAGTTTCAGCCGGTACCGGTTTCCCACCAAGATGTACCGTATAAATCAATCTGGTGGCACCACCTTCGATCACCGAAGTATTCTGCATACGCACTTGCACGAGACCAACATCGACGTCACGTATCTTGGCGCTTGTGGTCCCATTAGCCATCGTTTCGTTACGGGTGGTGGTAGCAGCTGCGAGGGGATGCTCGAGGTTATCAAGCTCCTCGCCAACGAGAATCGGTAAGTTCCGTTTGCTTTTGGCGATACGTACTGCTCGCATGTGAAGGAGTGAAGTGTACGCAGGTGGAGAACGATGTGGAGATGGCGGAGGTGAAGCGGAAGGTATAGGAGTGGTGGTTGGGATTTCAGTGAAGTTGTAAGAGTCAATCGTGGTGTCCGGTAACTGTGGATGAGAGATCGTTAGAAAATGAGAAAAATTATGCGTGTGTGTATTATACATTGTTATTCTGTTTTATGGTCTCAAAAAACAAGCTTATATTTTATTCGATGAGAAATTTGTTACTTTATTTTTCACAGTACATGGTATTAAAAACAATTTAGTTTGAATATTTCATGAAAAACCTTTCATAAACTATTTTAGTTTTTATACTGTTATTATCTAAGCATTTTCATCTCACCTCTTATAAAAAATATATCGTTTTACCTATTCGTAATTTAACTTTTTTGACAGAATAAAAATCACCCGCAAGTCATACTCACCATCGTGGTAGTGTGATTATCCACATCCTCATCACCAACATCAGCCTGCCTCTTAGGAATGTTTTTACCCCTTGCACGACGGGGCGGAGGTTCCGGGCCAAGGAGGCCGAGATGCCGTTGTTGCTGTCGCGTGAACGCCGCCTTGTACAGACGAGCGAGCCGTAGTTCGACCTTTGGCGGCACACTTTCGCCCGCCTTAATCACCGTCAGCAGCCAGTATCTAGGATGTGGTTGTGATATTTTCGATGAAAAGGGTTTTGGGATAGTAGTAAGATGTAAGAAAGGGGGGTTTTGTGACTTGGTTAAAGGAGGTATTATTTCAGAATTCTATTGGAAAAATACTAATGTAAAAGGTAAAGCAATCCTTAAAGGCGATGTAAGTTTCAAAATTTATTTGGAAAGATATAAGTTTGCAAAGACGCTCTGTGTATGTAAATACTATGTTCAACAATTTTTTTGTGTGATTCTATAATCATTTCCTTTAGATATATCCGTTTTAAAACTGGCTAAATTCTAGAAATACGCAGATTTCTATTTATCAACACTAGGGATTTTATTTAATTAAATAAGTGGTCTGAGTTGACTTTTGGAAAATCAGGTCTGTCAGGCGCTCCGTATGTGTAAATGGTTCAAATTTTAAAGTAAACTCAAATTTTTTTGGGGTTAATTCCATTTAATATTTGTAAAAGATATAGACATTCCAAAATTATGTCGGTATGTTACATTACCTTAAAATAATGATAAAAATATATTAATAATGTAAAATGTGCAGTTCAGTAACCCCTATCAAAAAACGTACATTTCATGATATAAAAAAATTCATTTATTTGCTAGCTGACTTTTTAAAGTTAAAAACAAAAAAATATCTACTCGCGAATTTGTACGTTTTTGTAGTAGCTAAGATGGCATCTTCTTTTACCAAGCTATCGGTAACATTTGTTTTTATTTTTTATTTACCTGGAAGGAGTTTGTGTAGTTGTTTGAGAGTAATTATAACGTAAAGGTGCCATAATATGTCACGTAAAGAGATTTAAAAGATATTAAACAGTTGAGAAAAAGAAGCGATTTTGGTCTAATTCGTTTTCAGACTATTTAGATATTATATTCATCACACTAACATTTGGGATGTCTTTTACTTTTTATTTTACTGGTACTAAAATGAAATACCACTGAATGTATATTGTTTAATAATTTATATTTTTGGTTGATATGGCCAAATTACTAGAAAACATGGAAAATTTTCCTACATTTTTCTACCAGTATAGATATGAAAACCTTTACATATTTCCGTCCAGTCTCCTTAAAAACTTCAAAAATCACCGAAACCCTCACCTTGGTCCAGGATCATCTCCCACGAGCACACCAACATCCTGATCAGGCAACGTCGGCGTCGGGTCAATGCAGGAGGCACAGTCAATCGGCCTTGGCGCCTCTCCGTCGATCGTCTGTGGCGGCTGCGGCGGCTGCTCTTCGGGTATGTATACTGTCGCCGTGTGGTGAATGGTACGCGTCTCGTAAAGGGTGAGTAGCTGTTCAGGGTCGAGCCAAGGGGGCGCGTCCTCTGCACCTGTCCAGAAGAAATCTTGCAGGTGTACTCGGCGGCCAGGTAGGTGCTCGATTAAGACGATCTCGTCCTCTGAAAGAGATTTGTAGGTGGATGTTATTCTTTGAATTAGTCTTTGAGGTCAGCTGAATTGTTACAAAAACTGGGCAATAAAGATTCTTTTATAGTTTTCTGATTTATGTTGTTTATGACTAACTACTGATTCGTGGTTTTAGATATAGTTTTTTCACACTAATCTGTGAATAAAGTGATGGAAAACTGGCTAATGCCTATAAATCTTATTATTTTTTCTGAGCTTGCATACATTTTTAAAACTAATTCTTTGTTTTATTATTAATTAGATATCAGCTTAAGCTTAGAAATTATTCACCTTTTTTTATTTATCTTATTTTGATTTTCTAAAGGTAAAGTTTACCAAAAAATCTAGATTTATCGAATTTGATTAAATAAAATAATTTTTATGAAATTCTGCTTGAAAATTATTTTTCTAATAGCGAATGCATCTATAACTGTTGAAAACATTTTTCATATCTTTTAGATGACATCTCAGTTCATTATGGTTCATTAATTTATGAAACGAACAGTCAATATAATGAAATACTTATATGAACTAGCTTTCATAAATATAATGAATATATTAATACTTATATAAAAGCTTTCTGCTTTACCGAGATATAAATATTGGTGAATAAATATCTCCTGTTGAAAAAAAACATGTGATGTTTTTATCTAAAAAAACTGAGTGTTTTCAATTTAAGAAAACAGCTTGTTTATAGTGAAAAAATAAAGTATTTTTTTACGTGAAAAAAAAGATGATAAACATTATCTGATGGAATCAGGTTTTTTTAATCCCGGAAAACAGTTTGTTTAAATAAATAAAACAAGGTGTTTTTAGCACTTATATATTATTATGATTGAGTACGCTATTATATAGTTTAAAAATCAAGGCAAGCCTATATTATTACTGCCCTTTCTTTATTTCTGTGAGTAGGCGTACAAACAGAAACTTATCATCCAGTCACATGCAGAATTTCAAATCAATTTGTCTCAAATTTAAATTTTTCATCCTTATTTTCCAATAGATCGATTAGATTAAGTAATAATAAGTGTGTGACAATAAACAATTAGTTAAACTCATTAAAGTCAATACCGCAAAAAACTCAGTCAGTATAAAAGTATTTTCTTAAAATATAGAAATATTATACACATGTATATACTTCGAATATTGAATGACTTTATACAAGTTCAAACGATAATACACAAGTGTTTTACGAAAAGCCCCTTAATTTCTACATCCAACCGAACTTTCTCTGTAACGTATATTAGAACTTTTTCTTCGGAACTAACCCTCATAAAACGTTCCCAAGCACGCGAATCAATTCGGAAACCGAAAGTGGAAAAGCATGCGCGCGCGTTCGCATGAGCTGAAGTGTAGTGAACTTGTAACCAATTTCCCTTCCACTGACTACGTACGTATACTACATACATATACACTCGAAGTATTCAGCGAACTACTTATGAGCGCATTTCGCGTGCGATTATGCTTGGCAGACCCTGGGACGTATACGCTAAGCAGTTCAATGTAAGGGATAACGAAGCGAGTCTCGAGGGTCGTTAGACGACGACGACGCCGACGTCGATGATTTACCGTGTAATTACGATTAGGTACAAAGTATAGTAGCAGTTATACTTCGACGTATGTAATTTAACGCCGAGTTAACGAATTCACAAGGTGAATGTTACCCGTTCTTTGGTATTTTAACGGAAAGTGTTTCAAGTGCATCATTGTATATTGTGTTCTACAAAGTCGCAACTATAGAGAAAGTATGAATATATGAGTGTTTATGGCGGATAATATGTTTCTTCTCTGTTTTGTTTATTTCATATTTCCGTAAAAAATAGAGTAATAATTTTTTTTATTTATTTACAAAAATATCCTGTTTTTAAGAAAAGATGAGCAAAATTTGTTTTCAAAAAATTTCTTATAAAAGTAATAACTCGTATAATGAAAAAATTCTTACATCTTTTTCATCCCCTATTACTGTTATTCAGTAGTACTTAAAAAAAATAATTAAAGTTAGTCTGACTGTTCAGTCTCAAGAATTCCTACTACCTTTACCTTATTCTTTCAAAATTTTGCAACCCTCTCAAATCTTATATTACACACTCTATCCTTTCCTTCCAACTCATCTCATATTTCTCACCCCCTATCCAATTTCCCTCTCATATCTATAGGTGACACATCATCACGTAAAGAAATCGAACCAACCAACCAATCCAGCAAACAAACAAAAAAAAAGACTCATGAAATAGAACCGAAATGAAAAGAATAACCACATACACGATGCAATCACGCTTGTCTCGTTCGTCTATGAAAAATGGCCCTCGCTAACGCCTGTAAACCGGGTCGCCTATAGGCTCACTCTTTCACCAGGGGCAACAAACTTATACTATACTACCTATACATAATCTATATGCGATTCAGTCAACAATCGAGAGGGTTATCGACTCGGTGTCCCCCTATACTGGCATGCACGCGATCACGTGACTTGGCATCATCAAATTTACATCGATGACCAAAAGAGGGATGAAAGCTTTTCTCTTTGGTGCGTCTATCGTTGAAGAGCATCAGTGAGTGAGCTACTGTCAGACGATTTCATTAGACAGAAGCGATGCGTGTGTTTGTATATTATTGACAGGAAGGATGAGTTGAGGTGTATGTGCGTGTACTGTCGAGAGGGGAGAATTTGAAGGAAAATTTTCTATTTTTTTTGTTATTTTGTGTCTTCATATATTTGTACGATTGAAATTAAAAATAGATATGGATATTTAGAAATTTTTCTTTATTTTGTCAGCTTTCAATGTAAAATAGTTTTATATAAAAAAAAATAATAATAATAACCACTTATTCATTGATCCTCTGTCATCTGATACCTATAGCTACTTATGAATCGGAAAAGAAGAGTATTGCGATCAGAGATGGGCATTATTCGTCCGCAAATTTTTATTCGAATAAAATTTTGTGGACGAATAATGCCCATCTCTGATTGCGATCACCAATTCCTTTAAAACAATATTTAACCAACGAAATACCCGTAAACCTTTACATCTATACTCTTTTCCCGATATTACAACACACTGGCAATCGATATATTACACAACCATAATCCACCCCCCAAACCCGCGCATTAACTTAATAACCAAGCACCCAACAATCAATTAACCTATCTGCCTGCGCCATTTACCATTAAAGGAAGAAAAAAAATCACAGGACTTTGAAGCTCACATCACGCGATTACGTGACCGAACGCCGTAAAGTTTGTACTGCACGCGCGACGCGCCGAATATTTCCGACGAGAGAGAGATATATATATATATATATATATATAAACGTTTTACGATACACGAAATACAGACACAGATGCGGAGAATGAAGTGTTTTTATGGGAAAAGAGGATAGAAACATGAATGCGAGTGTAAAGTGCAAATATACAAAGGAAAGTAGGTAGGTTCGGTTGCCATGGACGAGCCTGTGTGTTTGGGTTTGGATCGTGGCTATGTGTGCGTGTGGAGGTGGGATGTGGAAATTGTTCGGAAAGTGCGTGTATGGGTATTGGCGATATGAGGTAGCGATAAGGTCATCAAATATGCTGGAGGTTATGGTACTGAGAGAGGAAGGAGAGGAATTCTACTAATGTTAACATTTTTTTTTCTTTGCATATTTACAAACTGCAAGTAATCGATTATATTGTTTACCTGATAAATAACTAGTTTGATTAATGTTCGGTAAAGACTTGATACTTTTGTTGACCCTTTTCGTTTATGGGTAAAACATAATTTGTCCTACCACATTCATCATTTGATAGGTTGAGTAATAAAATAACCTTTTTAATTTAATCATTTGTTAAGAGTATATTTAAAAATATATGAAAGTTGGACATTTTTCTTTTTGTTAGAATATTTATCTCATGAAACAATACAATAAACGAATTAAATAACAACGATTTGTGTTTTACATTGATAAACTATACTTTTTTAATATTCATTTTTAAGTTACAGAGAATTTCTGTTGAATAGAGAATATGAATGAAGATATCGTTCCATCACTATTCAAAAATTAGATATTTTTTGGTAGAATTGATATTCACCATGGATTATTTAAAGCTACTGAATAGATGTCGTTTCCAGAAAAGAAGATGTATCCAAAATCGTATATTCAGTTTTGTTTAAATATATATTTTTTTAATTATTTTTTTTCACTACAATTCCTTCGAAATCTAAGTGTTATTAAGATAATTAAATACAATAAAGATATGCCAGAATAAATTCTACGTGTCAAAAAACAAATATTATTGTATATAATTATAGGATGTAGATTTAAAAATTCAATAAGAAAAATGTTTATAAGAATCTCCGTAACTTTATGAATCCTTTTCTCGTGAATTAAAGCCCTTTAAAATTAAAAATGTGACATCATCAATATCTAATTCTACATTTTCCAAACTACTTCAAATCACGAGAAAAACAAATAAAACTCATGCATTCAAGCATTATTTCCTTTTCTCCCCATCAAAATACGAAACATTATATCATCAACCAACCTGTTATCCATAATTCATCGAACCCCTCTACAACTACCACATTGTAAAAATACAAAGAAAAACAACCACGACGAACCTGAGCTCGAAGACGAGCGTGACGACAATCGGGATCGAAATGACACCACCAAGTTATGATCATAGAAAAACTCGACATGCGACGTTGCGACGTATATAATATCGGTTTCCGTTGTATATAATAAAACACAAGACGGCAAAGTTTCGTTCGCGGAAGCGAAGACGTTTCGTGCTGCCAGTAAGAGAGAAGACATCAATGGCATGTCGTGTCTATATATACGAGGTTCGCGAGATTGTCGTGCCAACGAACTCGAAAGGAGTTTAGAGTGGGATGATGTAAGAAGAAGGTTGGGGTTGATTTTAATTGCGTTCAGGGGTTCGTTCGTTGGTATATTACAAGGAAGTAGTTTGAATAAGTTTTTATGTGAGTGCGTGGTGACAGTTTGTAAGAGTATTCGGTGATTTCAAGGGTTGTGGAGATTTATTTTTACGAATTAATTGTGTATAGTATTGTATTGATTGTATAAGAATAGTAATAGTATTTTTTGCCAATAGGATAAGAAATCTAATGTCTGCGAGTGAGAAACATGAATTTTTCTATGAGTTTGTATAATTACATTCTAGATGAGAAAGTCAGTGTGAATTAGCTTTTTTAACTGAGATAGCAGTAACTTTTCAATATTTTTTCAATAATTTTTCAGGTGTGTTTCGTTGATTAGTCTGTTAAAAAGCTATCTTTATTTCTTGCCACGTGTATGCCCTACGACAAACCAGAATAATCGAAGGATGTAATAGAAGAATAAAAATTAATTTTAAAAATTGAAAGATTACTTATTTATCAGCTACTTTTTACTATTTTATTTCAATATTTATATTTGCTGTTTTATATATAGTAAATATTCATCAATTGGCAGTTACATGAGTTTTACTTATCTAAAAAGTGAAAATACACTGCTTTTGACTAATTATTTAAGAAAATAGTATCTTGTAATATTAACTTATATAAAAGAAATTTTGTTAAAAAACATCAAAATATCAAAATCCTACCCAGAGAAAAAAATGTTACAATTCACGAATTATGCTTTTAAATATTACATACGAGTAGTATTTGTAGTAAAAGCAAATTCAATTTATTATTAGGAAATAATTTACAGTATTAAATTCTTTTGCTATTAATAGAAATAATCCCTTTTCATATGGTGAAACTCGTATGACTTAATAGTTAAGGAATATGATTTCCATTTCGTACACCAAAGAATGTGCCTTAATAGTTAAGGAACCGTAATTTTAACATAGAAAAACATTTTAAAGTATTGGTTTCTTAACTGTTAATGAAGGTCATTAACTATTAAAAAAAATACGTTACTAGTTAACGACATTCCTTTAATAGAAAACTTCTCTTATTCTGCGTGTATAAAATATTTGTACTCTTCACATACCCAATCGTTAAAACGCACGCCAAAATAAAATCCCAACAACATGTATATACAATCAACAACTGTAACACCTAACCCAACCCACATCTCAATCCCACTCCCAACCTTCGCTCCACAACAATAACCTCCCACAACACCATTCTCGCTCTAAAAACCTTCCAATCCCCCTATCAAACTCCCTCTCACATCGCGTCATCAAATCGCACCGAAGGTCTCCTAATCCACATGAGCCACATCAAACTAAAAAATTAGAAACCTTCATCGCACAACTCAGCTAATGCATACTTACAACTCACTCACGCGCACTCGCTTCTTTATAAACACAAAACGCGACCCGATTCCATGGTCTGCTTGCTGCGCCGCTTCCGCACCGGAAACTCGGTCCCTCCAATGATTTCGCACGAATCTCTCGTACGCATCTGGTGCGTATGTACAGTACATACGTACGCGTGTGTATATATATATGGTATTTATTACGTTTGACGTATAGGAAAAAGTAGTATTACAAGCGTTGTGATGTAAATCACGGGTAACATTGGCAGTGAAAAAGCTTTTGTTGGGATATGAGGCTGTTTGGGTTCTGTCATGGTTAGGGAGACGTCTAATCTTGTGTGTAGGTATACAGAGCACAATGTGTGTGTTAGGTATATTAATTGCGAAAGTTTTAGTCGAAATTGGGAAATGGATCGGATGTCTTAGTTGCTTAATTTGAACATATCACAAGTGTACCGGAAATAGTAAAGTTGAATGTTGCATTAACCATAAAAGTATATGTTGAATATACTAATTACATTGATTTTAAATTATTTGAAATGATTATTTTATATATTTAGTAGTTGTTACGATTGTTAAAATTGGCTATGTTTATATTTGTATTTTTTAAACAATGTTGTATTAAGTAAAGAAAAGTTTCAATACCTGAAAACCTTATACCTTTATAATAAATCATTCAATCGCCACAAAAATCATAAAAATATAAAGACACAACATATGTTGGTTTGAAATTCCATATTGGTCCTTGATATTTAATGTAAGTTACAGCTAACATTATATTCCGGGTCGTCGTGAATGCTAATTTACATCTTAAAACAGACTTTTCTCTTTTCATCTTACTAAATGTTCTTTTGAGTGATGCATTTAAATTTGGAATATTTAAAACATTAAGTGCAAATTCTGCAATATTTTTAAACATGAATTGATTTTTTTCATCCTTATACATTTTTATAATAAACCAAATACGATCTTTATCTTTTTCTTTTTTAAAAAACTTCTGCACTTCTTTGGGAAATTTATACGTTGCCAGATCATTCCATTCTTTATTAATTTGTCCTTTTAAATCGATATCATCAGGTTTTATGATTGATTTATAAATCGGAAAAATATCGATTAAATCAGGATACTCCAATTCATGAAGTTTATTGTTTCATGACATCAATGATTGCTTAACGTATTTGGAAATGTATAGTCTTCGTGCAAATACATCTTCGAACATTGTATATATACTTCTGCTACTATTTGATTATCTGTAGGTACAATAGGAGTTTCTGCTTGCAATGCTTTATTAGCAATAATCAATTGTAACAATATTTCTTCTAAAAATACGAAATATGCTTTGACTGTTGGGTCCGATAGCATTGTAAATATATAACTAACACTTTTTTCTTTAGGCGTATAATTAGATTTTTCCATTTGGAGTGATTCATTTTGAAAAAAATATTGTCAATATCGTCCAGCATCGAAGTAATTGACGAATACAATCGTGATACGACAACCATCTAATATTGAAAAATTTTAAAGTCATTAACTTTGACATATCATCAATGGCTTCTATGACGTCACTTTGCAGATTGAAAAAATTTCTCTTTCTTACGGAGCTATTACTTAGATAACCATGCAAAGTCGTAACAAGAGTCACACACTCTGGTGGTAAGACCTTTACTGCATCTTTTGCAGTACAAGTGAAGTGTGTGACATTGGCATTTTGCGTTTATGATATAAACACCCTACACTATTTCATCACACTCATACTCAGTCTTCAACTCATCCAGGTACCCAACCATCTATTTACCTCGGATGCATGGCACGGCACATAAATAATAGATATACAATATAACATATATACATATATAAAATACGGAAACACCGTGAGTGGCAGAGAGACGAGCTACGTTGGTATTTTTAGCACGCAATGCTCACGTGTTAAATCGATAGAAAAGCCGAGTTCCTATGGTAAATGTCTCGAGTTACTTTTGATAGCGCGAGGGGAAAGAGCATATATATATGTATATAGTTGATGCGCTTTCATGCGTGTGTGTGCGCCCACAGGAATCCGTTCGACGGGATGTACGCTGTTATCGTAGCTTATATGCCTGTTGTTATGGTGGTTGAACATCATTTTAATCAACAATGAGAAGATTAGTATACTTCGATGCCTAAATTTCATTTGAATACCATCCTACCTATTAATTTTCATCCCGCATACCAATCTGGCGCTTTATTATTACCCTAAAATACAATGTTTCAAGCGAAACTTAGCGTATAACTCACTGTATTCAATTACTCTATACTGTACATACCTACCCGTCAGCATTCCCATTTACCTTCGCTGGATCTAGCAAACAGACCAAAAGGTCACCTACTCCAACGACCACCCAAATCATACATATACGTGCACAACCGACTTTAAATCAAGTTCGCATCCCCATCGGTCACTTGCTCGACCCCAAGGCTTCTTCGTGTATATATATATATATATATATACTTCAATGCACACGCATACGTCTATGCGCGCGGCAACGTAGAATTAGCAAACGTCTCCTAATTGTGTCATATACACGTGGGTAAGATCAAGTGCATAGCGGTTGCCGCTCGATATCTACATATATTTACGAGGGTCTCTCGCGCGTGTGTGTGTAGTTTGTAGTTTATAGTTTACAAGTTGGTTGTGGGTTATTGATTGGAGAGAAGCGAGTAGTGGTTTTTGTGGTTGGATGGTTGTTGTTATGTGTGACGACGGGCTTTTTTATGATAATGTGAATGTAGTTATGGTACGTTAAAGCTACGCAGATTTAAATTTAGAGATACGATCAATGGTTAAATTCTTGTAAAAGAACAGAAAATTGCTCTAAGATGCCGATGAGATAAATGACGCGTAAAATGCAATATTAATATGTACAATGAAATATATGCAAGTATAGACTTACAGTCTTAAAGAAAGTAGGTTTGTAGCTTCCAAAGAAAACCGATATATAATCATTCACTGCATAAATTAATTCAGTAAGTATTGGGGGCTAATTCTATATTACCCTCGCTATATTTATTACCCATTATTTTAGCACATTTTTACTAGTGTAATAAGCTCACCACAATCGCAAAAGCATTAACACGCAATCTAAAAAAAAAATAAAAAATTTCACGAGTATACCCTGATCTCCGATACCACCACGCGATGGCATTCAAAACCTTATACACTCACCGTAACAAAACAATAACAACGCAAACATTTGGTCTTGAATTTAAAAATACACTCTAGTAAGTCACGAGTATAAAGACCAGTCGGGGTTGTAAAAGAGCCGCGTATGTATACGTATATATTATGAGTCACTTAGCCTTCCACGCGGACATCCCCCGCAGCTTATAAGCTCCGATCGAAGATGAAAATAAGTCGACCGGTGTATTATAATACACGATTAAGGTGCGTCGAGAAACAGTTTCAAGAACAACAGTTTTAAGTTGTAATAAACAGAGTATTATGGTAAATTAAGTGGTTTTGAATGAGGCGAATTAGGGATTTGTTAGAGTAGGTGAGTTTAGCGGAAGGAGTAATTGTTTGAAATGAGTAAGGTGTTATATATATACAATTCTACGGAAAATTTCACCTAAACTGGTTCGAAAAATGACTAAAAAAAAATTTAGAAGCATGCCTCTAAACTTATTATTTTCTTGTTCTGTGGATCACAGAAGAGAACAAGAATTTTGAACCAAAGATAACGACCTTGAGGCACACTTTTATCGTCAAATCAATTTTTTCTTGTGGGAATTTAACATGGGAAAAATTGACGAAAAGTAGTCACCAATCATTAACCAATATTAACATTCCAAATGTGTCAACGAATTTTTTACAAAATAGTGGTTAAAGTACAAGGATAGAGCTTTCATTTAAGCTAAAGATGGTTATGAACAACAATGAAAATCTTAAAAATTTAGTGAATATAGAAAAAATGCTCATTTTGTCTACGTAGAAGTGATACCATTATTGGATAGCTTTGGAAACAAAAACTTTAGCTTATATACCGTTTTACTCATTTATACTTTACGGAAAGGTTCATTGATTCTAGTACATTATATACATAAACAACAAAACTATACCAACCATCTGTATACAAAAGTTAAAAATCCACTCTTGCACTCGTCACCCATCTATATCCTTCCACAACCGATCAAATATAGGTTACCCCGACCACTGCACCACAATAAACGTATCCACAATCGTCGACTTTTCATCATAGGCGTGACCCGCATAACCGCCTGACAATCGTTATTATTATATATTCGAGTTCACTGCACCGCTAATGTATAGAAACACACGTGTGCGCGGCTGTCACATCGCGACTTCCCTCACATATGCATGATAATTGTAATTTCCATTTCTCTCCCCTTTATAGAACGATTCATTCCTCGTTACACGAATAGTGAAGGGTGAGTTTCGATTTTATATAGTGTGGGTTGTTTTGAAGGGAGGATGATATGTGTGTTGTGTAGAATGTAATGTAATGAATGGGGAAAATGATGACTTATAATTTTTTTGTGCAGTGGAGTTTTTAAAGGGATTTTAAAGAATTGGAGATTTTATTTAGGTGCTTGGAATTAATTAATGATGGAATTTGAAGTGTATAAATGTATGGATTTAAAAAAATTATTAGAGGGCGTAGGAGGCGGAAATGAAATTAAAAATAAAATCTAAATAGTTATGAGAAAAGTCTAGTCAGATGTTACCCTTCAATGTAGCATATCTCTATTACTTTGATGACATATTACTAAATTTTAGATTTTTCGAACGATATAACACTAATCAAAATGTTGAACCGAATTCGAAAAATAATCGAGTTCGTGAGCTTTGCACATTATTCTTTATCAAACTTTTTCCACTGTATATACATCATCTTTCATGCAACATGCAAATCTTTGTTATCTCAAATCTCCAAGTTTTGTAAAATTTTAAAAATATTTTATTCAAATTATATTCAACCAGCGTATATTTCGAGAACAACAATAAAATCGTAGTTTTACTTACGTCCATATGATTCATCAGGCAAACCGATCGATAAACCAACCATTCCACCTTCCATCCCCTATACACACTTCCACCCTAAAAACCACAATTCCAAACCACACCTCATCAACCAGAAATTTCCTCCTCTACAATACCAAAACCACCGTCGCACTACACAAAATATACACAACAAAAAAAGCCTCCTCCATATCATCCCCCGTCGGTAATCGAACCCTTCCTCCTCGTCGTCCTGTACACCTACCCTTATCACATACACCCACACACACACACATATATGCACATAACTTGAAACCTATATACCTGCACCAGGCGGTAACGCAGCATGAACAAAATGTAACAACAATAGTAACAATATAGCCGCGGTATCGCGTACAAGATGCACGAGCGCGACGCCAAGGCGACGACGGCCCGTGCCAGGCCAAAGCATCGCTCGGCTCTACACTGTATCTCGCCGACGACTGCCGCTACTGTACCGCGATTTCCTATATAGCCTGCGCTGTACACGTGTGTGACAACACCGCCGCACGGCGCACCTGATCTGATATGTGTATGTGTGAGTATAGTGTAAAAGGGGGAAAGACAAGCGCATGCGCCATTGGAATGCTCGCGTGCCGTGGAATATATGTATACGGCAGGTGGAGTTAGGTAGGGGAAGGTAAGGGTGATGTAGGCTAGGGATATAATATTTTTTTTTTATTTGTGCTTTTTTGGGGGGGTTTGACACGGGGGTTTTAAACGACGGGGTGTGACTTTGTTGCTGTGATTTGCATATTAAATTCTTAAATAATAATGTTATTTTGCTATAATAAATATGTTGTGGAATATGTTTAAGAGTATATTAATGAGTAATATAGTTTTTATAGAAATTTAATGTTTTATTTAATGTATGGTTGGTTAATATATATTATATAGGAGTGGAGGATGGAGTATATATGCATTTTTATGTCCGCTATATGTAAGCGCTATATCATTATTAATCCATTTTTTGGATATTCATTAACTCTCTTATCCTGCTCTCTAAAAGGATAACAATAAAAATTTAGCCATTAACAGAATTAGGTGAATAGCTTACGAAATATTGATACTTTTTCGAATAATGATATTAATGATTTTCTTTTGCTTCTGCATCAGATAATTTGTCAACGAATTCGATCTAATCAATGGGTGTTTACAATTTTATTTCTAAAGCGTAATCATGTATTAAAAGCATAAAACTTTTATTACTTTATTTAATCCTATGAATTGATTTTAAAATTTAGAAAGAAACATGATAATAAGATGTTATATTAAATATTATTATTTATTCATCAACATCAAATGTTAAGATACCTATAAAGGCATTATTTAAAAAATATATGTTACTATGTACTTTTCCCAATATCGAAAAAATAAGACAAGTATACATTTTATGAAAAATAGAGAAAAAGTTTTAGGAAAATCAAAAGGATAAAATAGATAAATGTATGCATTTTCGACAGTGCACAGGATTGGACTTAAATACGAGGATAAAATAAAGAAGCAATAGTCGGGAGTATTTTTATCATTCATAGTATATTCTTTTAATCGCTATCATACCATTACTTACAAAGCAAGTAGTGTATCTGATTTTCTGAATACGAAATCATTATCATTATTATTGTAATATTTGTTTCGTTACAGAGCACTTTTACGCTACACGGTAATAATAATATTAATAATAATAGTAATAATGAAAATAATAACATAATAAAAATAATAAAATTAAAATATTATAATAATTGTAGTAATAATAATAATACATAATGTAACATTAATAATAC
This sequence comes from Torymus tubicola, assembly GCA_035583055.1. NCBI lineage: Eukaryota > Metazoa > Arthropoda > Insecta > Hymenoptera > Torymidae > Torymus > Torymus tubicola. Next base: position 141,018 of record JAWWEQ010000027.1, read on the forward strand.
ATCGGTATAGTATGGACGTATTCTCGTCCTTACGATTTGTCGAACAATCATTATTAATATTATTATAATATAAACAAGACAATAAACGCAACAGGATTTTCGCGTTAAGGCACGTGCATCACCGATTTTTTTATTTTGCAATAAAAATCTTTGCGTTTAAGGCCACAGTGTACTTTTTCTCTCCTATATAAAAACGCAAGGCGCGCATTTTTTTCAACATCTCTAGTTTACGTCGCGTCATAAGCAATAGTATATTACCAGTTTTTTTTCATATACACGATACATGTCAATTTACGTACTCAAGAGTTTTTTTTCATATATTTATATTTATAATGTAGCTCGTTAAACATATTGTCATTATGGATTAATATACGTATGTACAAAAAGAAGGAGAAAAGAACGGTTTTTATGTACAAGCTATTTTGCAGTTAATCTTATTTTCATTAAAAATTAGAGTCCCTTGCTTTAATGCTTCCCCGTCCCTCCCGCCCCGTTGTTTTATTTTCTATAAAATACGAAAAATCAGCTATCCTCGTTTCAAGGATTCGCAAGAGTGTGAATTTCGACACATCGCTACTTGATGCAATAAAGTCTACGCGGAAACACAAACGATATTTCCTCGAATTCCACTATTTAAATACACGTACACTAAGAACTAGGAGTTGCTCTCGTCGACGAAACTCGATTATTACATTTTGTCTACCCTTGTCCCTCTCGTTCTCCCCCCTTTCTTTCTCTCTCTCCCTTTCACAACAACCTCACGCATGTCAGACGAATGGCATTTCAGTTAAGGCACATTCTTTCGGTGAGATCAAACGCTGTGCGTTGTCATTCGCATAATTCATTTCTTAAACGGATTCGATCGATAAGATCTTAACAAATTTTTTCACAACGATTTTACAACAATTTCACAAATTTTCGCATTAACTCACACGCAATATTAATAACAAATTTTTTTCTTTATATAAAAAAAACGCTAAAAATTTGTCTGTTTTCTTTCATAAATGTTGATACTTTGCGGCACTCGAATTTTCACTTTAACGTCGACGCTCTCGATAAAAAAAAAATTGATATCTTTGCAAAGGCACTTATAAGATACTTAGGGTTTTAAGCAATTTCTGATACTAATTTGTTTATATTTTCTTCATTCGAAAACAAAAAAAATCAGCATCATCAACTCGCTTTTTGCAGTTCGTTGATAAGTCAGTATTGTAATCAGTGTACTGATTTATCTTTTTAAAAAGGCAGACCAGCTGCTCGGTGGGCTTTGAACCCTACTTATGATTTCATTCTTCTCTTTTCAACAATTCATTTAAAACTGAAATATATGGACAGCGTTGAACTCTAAATTTATGTTACTCTCAGATATCTGATTTTATGTACTTCAGTCGTGCATGGCACCTGCGTTATTCACGCAACATTACGAGACTTTGAAAACAATAACTATTCAAGGCTATTTTGCAAATAAATTTCCTATTGATCATAACGTTCATATTATTTCTCCAATAGACTAATTATTAAAACAATTTTTTAAATGAGTCTTGAACATTCATTGTTATTTTACAAAGGCGTGCCGAACGTCAATCGAGTCTCTTTCATGACGAGTCTTCGTTAAAGCATTATTCGCGTATTTCGATCGCGAAGCTGAATTAGAAAGCAATTAGCGAGGATACCTTCCTTTGTGCTTGAGACACATTTTTTTCATACCTACTATTCTCTATATCAACAATTTTTAAAATTAGAATAAATTTAGTATTCATAGAACAGTACTATAACAATTCAAAATTCATTGAGTTTTAAACATCGTTTAATAAAATGTAAAATTTCTCCTTAAATTTAACATATCACTAATATTTTCTGGCTTTTCATATAACGAATGCAATATCAAAAATACATTTATGAAAAGATATAATATTAATATGCTAGTAACGTTTTGTTTTGAGGCATTTTCCTTTTCTAATCGAATCCTAGAAAAGTCAATACATCAATGCATAAAATTTTGAGCTTTCACGATCAAAAATCGTTTCACAAAAGCTAAACTTGTCTAAAAACTAATTTTGTATTGTTACACTACTGATCAGAATAGTAATTTTTCACAAATCTTAACAATACGATTTCGTCGTTCCTAAATTTAAAATACACATATATATACTTTGTAATAAAATTTTAACGGCATCTTCACCAATTTATCATAGTATCAAAAATTAATTTTTTTTCTTTTTCTTTCATTTTTAATTCGTGCTATTCAATAAAATCACTGAAGTATACAAAACTCCTCACGCGAAAGAAAAAAAAACTAGAAGGAATTATTTCATTGAACTTTCGACTGTGCTCTCCTTTTATTACTTGATTTCTCGCTGCATTCTCTATAGGATGACCCGGAATATCCGGCGTGTCACATCTTCTATTTCATCGTCATCTTCCTTCGTCTTCTTTCATCTCAGAAAAAACATTCACTTTCCAAGCGTATTTTGCTCCCAAAGTGTTTATATTATCTTCAGACCTCGACGCCAAGCACTCGGTCAACAACGTACTCGTACCTCTGGGGCTCACCGTCCTTATCATCCTCAGGTTTTTGCGAGTCGCTCGGTTGCGTCACTTCCACTTCTATAGGATCTCCTTCGATTTTGTCTTCGGCAAGTACCCTCGTAACGTTGGCAGTAGAAGTGTGTATCTCGCTATTCGCTGCCGCTGGGCCGCTTGACTTCCGGCTCGCGTGGTTATGCGTCGATGAGGCACGTGAACTCGTTGTTCTGCTTGGCTCTGAGGCATACCTGCGGTGATCATGACCAGGTGCAGAGCTGGGTTTATCCATTGCTGACTCATCGGGTGGTAATACCGGCATGTTCAGGTTGACTCGGGTGAAGAAGGCCATCTTTTCTCTAAAAGATAAGTGAAAATCGTTTAATATGCTGTTTTGAATATAGTTTAAAAACTACATGTTTTATAGAAGGTAAATTTTAACTTCATTTTTTTTTGTACAAAAAAACTACTTACTTGAAGGAAATGATGTCGGGTTTTCCCTTTCCAGCCTTTGTCTTCCTGAGCTTATAAATTTCCTTGCTGGTCTTCCTCAGCATCTTCTCCACCTTCTTATCCTCGACGCTTTTGCCGTTCTTTCCAATTTCAGCCTGCTGCATGAGCACCTGGAACTTGTCATCCTCCAGCAGCCAACTGGCCATATCAGCGTCACCCTTTTCGCGTGCCTGCTCGAGCCTGAGTTTCAGCTCTCGCAGCCTATTGAGCTCGTCGTGAAGATTGGTCAGTCTAGCGTGCTGTGCTTGGAGGTCGAGCTCGAGGTCGAGTGATGTGCGCGCCGTCGCCGAGAAGTGCGTCGATGACTTGGATTTGACAACGGATGGCGATTTGCAACTGAGAGCTGACGAAGGCCTACGCCAACGTAACGAGCGACGTTCGACAGAATTGCGCTGGAAGGGGCCACCACGTCGGTACAGTGGCATACTGCTATCGCTGTCGCTTCGATTCAGCTGCAAGATAAACGATTCGTTATAACCATGTCATATATGTTACCTTTGTTTTTTAAATAAAAGAGAATAAATATGGATATACTTACTCGGCAGATGTAATGAGTTCGGCTAACGGCTGCGCTCGGCGAGAAAGTCTGACTCCTCTTGATGACGATCGAGTTCTTGTCGTCGTGCACGGCACCAGGAACGACTCCCGCCGCCGACAATTTTCGCTGCTTGCCCTGTTCTGGAATGAAGACGCACTCGGTGTTTGTCTCCTTGTCTGAAGTTTGATTAGCTGCTGTTACGGGAACAAGGGCCATCGATGCTGCAGCCGCTGCAGCTGCTTCTTGGGCAAGCTCTTCGTCCTCCTAAAAAAGTGCGTTTTACGATTACAAAAAATACATCTTTCAATAAGTTTGTTGAATGCTAATCTTTTTTATAAAAGTCTAAACAATTCTAGTGAGAGCAGAACTAAAGGAACTGGACAACAATCTACTCTAACCATTTACAATAAATAATCCTGAATACGAGTCTCTAAAATATATCTCTCGCATTAAATTCTATAAGAACTCAAAACGCCAACAGTGGTACGAACCTCGTGTTCGAGCACGTCCTCGAGCATTGTCTCTTCCACCATGAACTCAACAACAATACCCTCCTCTTCGCTTTCCTCGCTCTCCGCGCTACCACTATCATCATCACTATCTTCTTCTTCTTCCTCCTCGGGGTGTTCCTCTTCCTCCTCCTCAGGGCTCTTTAGACAGCTAGCTAGCTCTTCAAGCCTCATCGACACAGCAGTCTGAAGCTCATCGCAACCTTGATTACGTGTGAGCGTTGACGTCTGTGAGCTGATAATAGTGCTCTCATCGCTGCTCTCTTCCTTAGTCTGTGAGCTAGAGATAGTACCGCTGCTACCATGGTGAGCCATGATGACTCCACGGTATACGGAGACATCCGATTCTTGTTTATCGTGTCGGTTACTGTTGAAGGGTACAAGCTGAGACTGTGAGGCGGATAGCGATTGCGAGGAGCGAGAGGAGGAACCGTCGCCGGATGACGAGGCGGACGGTTGCATGAAACGATAGGACAGTAGGTTGTACCACTTGACGCTTGGGCTCTCGGGACTGAAGTCTGCCAGTGAGACTTGGGCTGAGCCCTGATTGAAAAAAAAAAATAATACATACTTATTAGCTTTCTATTTTCTACAGTGATGAAAATGAAAGCTTTCAGGATGTTTAACATACCAAGCACTCCTCAGACTCGCCACTCGTACACCAAACGTTCACTTGCAATGTCTTGGTATAGAGCTTGTTCAGCGGCACGGGAATGGGGAATGTTTCGCCGAAGGTAGGCTTACGCAGATCCGTCACCGGTTTCGTACAGCACACTTGGTTCACTGGAGGCTGCATCGGTAGCAGAGCAGCTTTTATATACCTGTAAGCACACAGATAACAAAACGTCATTAATTCAAATCTATAAGAAATAACAGGATTATACAATCTTAATATATACACGTTCTAGATTATACACAAGTACCTTATATGTGTGGAAATACTTACACTTGCATGCTGTCAGGAATGAAGAGGGCGGCGAGGTTCCTCGCCCGCTCAATGCCGACGTAAAGTAGCCCGTCGCTTACCGAATACCTGCATACAATCACATACCATTAACCATCATATTGAAACCTTAAAAGCCTTATCAATATATATATATATATATATATATATATATATATATATATATATGTATGAAACATACCTAAGTTTGATTTGGACTTGAGCCGTCTCGAGGTTCGCCTCGCCACTGGTCGACGCGTCATCACGGCCGAGGATGCCGGAAAGCCGTCGTCGATTCGATACCTCGAAGACGCCGGAGTCACCAGCGACGCTCTCATCGGACACAGCGGCCGACACAGAACGTGTGTTCGTGCCAGACGAGCTAGCCCGCGAGCGGATACCCATTGGCGGTGGAGTCTCGCTAATTGGCGATAGTGGCGGTTCTTGTGTCAGTCCTGTTTAACAAATAAATATATATTATAAGAAATGTGATTTGTACTTTGATATAGACACAGTGTTAAGATAAATTAAAGAAAATTATAGACAGTCTATTAACTAAATAAAAAAAATAATGTTTACATAATGTTAAGACTAAAAATAATATCAATGAAAAAAATAAACTAACCAGTCAAAGCCGGCCTGCCAAGACCACTGCCTTGCGACATGTTGCACGACTGCAGGTCCATAGGCGGCTGTGGACTGTGTTTCGGCTGCTGGTGTTGATGTTGCTGCTGCTGTTGCAGCTGTTGCTGCTGCTGATGTTGTTGTTGCTGATGATGCTGTTGCTGTTGCTGCTGGTGATGTTGCTGCTGATGATGATGGTGATGATGGTGATGATGATGATGGTGATTCTGTTCGGCGGTCGTACAATGCTGTTCCTGAATAGTCTGTTGGCTAAGCCGCAATTCGGCCAATTTGTCTTCCAGCTGCGTACGGTCCAGGTGGGAAGACGGCGCCGATGACAGCAGTCGTTGCTGTTGCCGACGTTGAAGTTCAATTTGTTCGTATGCGGGTGGCGGTCCAACCGGTGCATTCTCGTACAACGGTGATACAGGCGGCGATACACTCGACAAGCTACTCCTGGGTGACAGACTAGGCTGTGACCTACCAGGCGACGGCGTGCCGAGGTTGTTCGCTGTACCGTTACCAGTACTACTCTGATCGGAACCCTTGAGCAAACGCTCGACGCGCCGATGAAGATCGACCATGTCAACAGGCCTCTCCTGCTGCGTCGTGCCCATACATTGAGGTCCACCGTAGATATCGGTGAAGCTCAAGCCTGAGCTTAACGAGCCTTTGCTACTGGTTGTGCTGAGGCTACCTAACGACGAGCTACTGCTCACTGACAACGTGCTAGCCGATAGACTCTTCAGTTGACCTTCAAGCATCGCCATTGATTTGAGGGCATCCCTGAGTTGCTGCAGTAACAGCTGTTTCTCTTCGTGCAATCTGACGCGATCAGTGATGGTTTTGTTCGAAAGCTCGAACGCGTTGTTTAGATCCTGCTCGAGCCTACGTATCTCGCATTGGATCTTCTTCATGTCCTGCTGCGTACGCGTGTGAGGTGTGATACTACGAAGCTCGCGTAACAATTGCTCCTTCTCCTGGAACAGCAGAAGCTTGTCCTTGTCGCTTTCTGTTTGTCCGGGTATCACCTGGAAGATTAATAGCGATGGTTTTAGAAATGTGAATTCATAGGTACGATCAGGTTTAAAAAAAAATTGATATCCTTTATAATGGACTTATTGTCATATCCATTAACAAAATACAAATGAAAATCTTTTTTAATACATATATCTATTAAAAAAGCGTACAAAAAATGTTCTTAATGGATATAAATACTTGGACCTCATAATATATTTTATTTCATCTCCAAATACTGATTCCAGAACATAAGAGAAAAAAACAAGCCTAAATACAAAAAAAACTCTATCATCCTCACCTTCTCCTCGAGGTCAGCCAACTGCTGCTGAATATGTTGGATCCTCTTGCGCGCCTCGTCGTATTGAAGCCTCATGCGCGCCATCTCTGCCAGCCTCGTGCCAATAGGTACAATCTCCCCGGACAGATCGGTTTGTGATGCTGTGCTAAGCTTCTCCTGAGGTAAACTAAGTGTGCTTGCTTCAGGGCTACCCTCGCATAGTTGCAACCTGGTCAGTTCGTCTTTCAGCTGAGCGAGTGACTGCATCAATTCGGCTTTTTCCTTCTCACCTGAGCTCAAACTCTTTTGGATGTTACGGAGTTCCGTCATTATGGCTTGGGCTTCCGTTATGTTGTAGCAGCCCGCGTGGTGCGTGCTTAGCTTCTGTTCCACACTGTTGGTTGGGGATGGAGAAAGGGAGAGGGTTAGTTTTATTTTTGTATATTTGGTGGTATATTTTATAAACGGAATGCGAAAATCTTGATGTTATTGGTAAGATGTATACGACTGCTATCAATCGATCGAAAAATTTATTTTCCTCGCACTTCTAATACTCAAGAATTCAGTAAACATAATATAATATATAACACAGCGCTAATCAAAACTATCGATCATCTATATACAACCACGTTCAACAAATTACACTCAACCGATCCTCCCATGCATTCCTCCCGTTACATAACAACAGTTTTTTCTCGTCTTTTTTTTGTGCGGATATCGTAGAAGAAAAGAACACTCACCTGGCGAGGGTGTCGACGCCACGCTGCGTGCAATTCATCTCGGCACGTATCTGTTCGAGCTCGCGCTTCAGCCGGGAGACTCGCTTCCGCGCCAGCGCCACGTCGCACTTGAGCAGGTCCGGGTCGTATTTCGTGCTGAGAGAACTCGAGCTCGAACACACTGTAACAGGGAAAATGAGAAAAAAACATAGTTTGATTTATTATTGTTGGTACTGGTGGTGGTGGTGGTTCTGGGGTGAGAGTATAGAAACCGTTTGATACAAAAATATGTATAGAAGTTCGTAAAAGCTATGCATAGAATCAATAACATAAATCAGAATGTAGAAAATTATAGTCCCTGGGGTACATTTAACTATATCTAACATAAATAAGATTAACGAAACAAAAAAGAATAATCTCAAAGTCTATTATTCGCAATAATAATAATAATTCATATATATATATATATATATATATATATATATATATATAACATAAAATTTCACATCACCCAGCGAATACACCCAACTAATAAAAAAACCCCTTCCCACCCCCCTATCCTCATCTAAAAATAACCTCTCCCACGTTAACTCTCACGTGTTCGCGCTCGCGTTATCTAATTTGCGCGGTAGTAGTTGCCGCCGCCGCGGCAACCGCGCATGCTGAATAATTCAGCGAGCCCTTTAATCGAGCCACCTTCCTCGGCGCGAGAACCCGAGTAGTAGTAGTAGTAGTAGTCGTCTTTTCTATAAATAAAAGTGGCTCTCTGGGAATGGGAAAAAAAACTCGCATGTATATGTGTGTGTGTGTGTGTGTGTGTGTACACTTACGACTGGTGCGCGAGGCGCCGAGTGTGCTGAGGGCATTGTTCAGGTGGTCGTACTCGTCCTGGGCTAAACAGAGTCGTTGTTGCTTCACGTCGTAGATCTCCTTTTTCGCCTGTGGACAGATAATAAGAGAAACGGATGGTTAGTTACGTTTTCTTTTTTTTGGGTAATTGTCAAATATGTGGTTATTATATATAGTACGTTGTATATATACGTAGCAAATGTGAGTAAAGTAGAAGGGGTTACACAACAGGGGTTGTTGTGTAAATGGTTATAATCTTTACAATATATTATAGGTTGATCCAACCAGTACTCAATGAAATATATGTAGTTGTATACTAAACGTAAAACTTTCTTGTATCAGATATAAAACATGATGTTATTGACTATATTGAATAAATAAAATAAACGTCAAATAAATTCTATAAACATTCGTTCGGAGAGATAAATGTACAGCATCTGCAACAGCTATTAACTGAGGATTGCAAAAATGCAAATATTGACGATGTGGATAGTATATCAAATATCTATTTTATACCCTCACCTATATATATTTATGTATGATAACAATATCGTAAAAAAAAAGAAAGATCAAGTAATACCGTTTGTGTTTCACCATGAAATATAATGCTGTAATTTCGCCGCACTAAATTTACACAAACTGCGCAAATAAACCTCTAAATTTATACAGTTCACCAAAGTACAAGTAAATTCATAAATAGACGTAACTACTTATATATACGTCGGGATTATAAAAACAAAAAAAAACATCGAAATCGCCGTGCGGCTAATGAAACGGAAATAATTAGAATGAATGACGGAGGCAGGAATGCGAGTAAATCAGTCGGTTTCTTTTGCACGTACATATAACCACACGCATCATCGGGACAGTAATTAACAAAAAATTGCATACAAATCATGCCCTTGCAACCCTACAACCGCAGCTTACACGTTTGATTTTAAATTCTAAAAACTCGCGTGGACGGCTGCGCAGAAGCACATATATAATAATATACACTCGTGTGTGCTATAGTTAGACATAAAATATCAATACCACACGGCGAGAGTTGGTAAGCTGCATAAAAAATTTATATAGGATATAGAATCGCTTTATACTATCTTACATCTATACGCACAGTTCATTCCTTATATAAACCTTCACACTATAACCGCCATCGTAAGAAAAAAAAAATTCTTCAAAGTACAGACTCAAAATTTGCGCGTGTCACGCACACATATATATATACACACACAGGTCAAGCATGTGCGGCGAACGTTCGGTTACGTGACTAAAATGCCGCGCGAGGGCTATAGCGTCCTGTCGATTACGAAGGCACGCGAGAGAATATAATCATCGCGATCTATTTTCAGAGCAGTAGTGTATGTATATGTATGTGTGTGAGTGTATTCGGGTCGCCGGCGTGATTTGAATATCCCGGGTTCACTGGACCAAAACAATTGCGCCCGCGTGTGTAGAGCGATCGGCATCGCTATGTTCTCGATACATATTGTCGAATAGTATAGTGTAGAGAGAGATTTGTGGTTTGCTATAGATAGAAGTGGTTTTTGAACGAAAGAAGAATGTATAGTGAAAATGTCGAATGGTAATTTATTTTACGAGAATATATATATATATATATATATATATATATATATATCGGTTGGGTCTCCGGGTATTGTTGCAAGGCAATGTTATATATTATATTGAATCGATACTTTAACTATATATCAATAATTTCACACCATTTCATTGAACTAGCATACATACACAGATAGATTGGAAATGTTACTCTTCAATATATGTAAATTTAATAAAAAAAACGTACTTATACGTGAATTTCACGAACACAAAAAAGCACTTGTAAGATTTACAAACGATAAGATTCGCACCGACGACTTTATACCTTAACCGCGAGGCATCTGCTATATATGCTATTTTTAAACGCACCCCGCGTCGGCAGATGTTCGTTATCGATCGTCGCAGATTACCAAGATGAGACCGGGCCGTATTTTCTTTTTTTTTTTCTTTCTTTATCGATCGTTTTAGGACAGCTCGGTTATATAGTCGAATGTGAATGGTCTTATTATAACGTGGTTATCAACAGGGAAATCCAAGAAGTAGAAAGAAGGAATTTCATATATATAGTTAGATATATACCGAAATTTTTTTGTTTACGCGCGTGCGAAATTCCCCGAGACTGGATTTTTGCTTGAAAATATATAAAGTGTTGTCGAGTATATCTCTTATCGTTTTTTTAATGAACGTTACGTGTTGTTCAAACTACAATCTTTGGTGCTGACGAGAGAGAGATTATCTTTAATTGTTTTCGCGATATTATTATCAAATAATTACGGCACGTATATATAGTAGTGTGTACCGAAATGCACTCGATTTAATTCGCCATAATTAATTAAAGCTGAGATAATGCAGTAAGCCGCGCGCGATCGTCTTAATAATAAATACGATGAAATGCGGTTCTTCCGATTAATCATAAATATATATACGAGATCAGAAGCGTCGTAATTATCGTTCAACGAGAGTAAAAAATAAATGACACTCGAAAGAGAGAGAGAAAGAGAAAGGAAGAGTGCAGTAAACAAAGCCAAGTGCAAAACGAGTTCTTTATAATTCTGTTAATTATTTCAAGTGTATTTTCGCATATCATCGTGAATTAGTGTTGTTCGAGATTATTTTTTTTATTTTTACTAATTCTAAACCCGTTTTTAAGCATCAAATTATTTTACTAATCACTAATTTCCAGTTATATCAACGCGATCAACAACAACTAGCAAAACCTTCAAACCACACACACACACACACGCGTATAACAAATTTAATCGTCATTGAAAACTACCCAGTAGCCGATCGATAGATAATCTCCGATACCCAAACGCGTATAGAGCGCCTTCGGGGAATCATCGCCAACTACTTACTGCTACTGCATTCCGCAAGGGTTGCGAAACCGTGATTACGCGGATCGGCGCTAACCGCCTTTGATGTCCGAATGGAGTTTTACAAACGAGATATACGTATATGTTATTGAAGAATTTAACGTTTCATTGAATGGCAATTAATCGCAATTTGGTATGGGTTATTTATCGGATGGAGCGTAGAAAATGGCGTAAGCGTTAGGCGCTATATTAATTTTTTCGCGTAATGGTTGTGGGATTGGATTTTCTCTTATTACTCGAGGATCGATAAATTATGGTAAATATGGAGAAATACGCTGTTTCATTGATTTAATTTATAGTTGTAATCGAACGGTATAAAAGTTCTGTTAACCATTGCTAATGAAGGTGTAGTCATGGTTTGTATTGATACGTGGATTTTTAGTTGTTTGAAATTACTTCAGTTAGAATTGCTGGAATATAATCGATTGTTCATGTTAAATTTAGTGACTTGGCGAACGAAATTGATGATAAAGTCAATAAAACTTAATACGTTTAATTCCATGGAATCAATACTGGTTACGACTAAAGATTGTTTCAAGTTCTGAAATACTCATATATATATGCATACACATACGATTTCGAAACAAAAAAATTAAGAAACCAACATCTTCGCAACAGCACGCAGGAGAACGACAAAACACACGAGAAATTCACAAGAAAGACTGTTTCAGTTTCTTAAACTTTCATTCATAAATCCGGGAATCTATTATGCTAATTCAGTGACGTGCGTAAACTGACGCGAGCTAAATCCATTTAAAATTATTCAAAACTTTAGAGGTCAGACTTCCAAATCGGTGCGCATGAAAGCATATATCAGTTTTAAATCAATTCGAAAGAATTTTTATTGTCACGTCAGAGAAGCGTGGTTTTTTCTTTATGGCCTCGCAATTAACGTATTTTTCTCTCTCACGTACTGTTATAAAATTCCGGAAGTGAAGCTATTTCAGAAATTTGATCAACAGAAGAGTTCGAGCGGTGCTGACGTATCCAATAATAAAAAGGTAACTCAACACCGTATTTTTGCGAGCTCTAAGGTTTCGATGGGTCTGATGTAGTATTCTGCATCGTCAGAGCCACAATGAAATAATTCTTCACAACTGAAGAGGCCTATACTAAAAAAAATATAAGAATTGTCCAGAACCTTTTATTTGAATATTACTATAAAATGCACTTGAACAATGCACTTTTATCTCATCCTATCATATTATTATATACCGAAAGAAATTTTTCAAAACCACAAACAACCAGTTTATTCTCTCACTCTTCCACTGAAAAATTCAGAAAAATATCTACATTCCCCACACCTTAAAAACAAAATTTCCCACCCACTCGCAGCACCTATTGCTAATTCAACCAACCCATATACCTTCAGAACCTTATGCTCATCGTATTCAATACAGAGAGAAACAGAACCACAGAAAGAGAGAGACACACACAAATCGGAAGAATCGCTCTCTCTCTCTCTCTCTCTCTCTCTCTCGCGTAAAAAGAAAAGCAATTCACTACGGCGGCGGCGGCGCGGGTCACTCAGGCACACGGAGAAAGAGAGAGAGAGAGAGAGAGAGAGAGAGAGGGAAAAAAATTCCTCAAACTCGACGAGAGGAATCCAGCCGCGCGGCCGGCTTGCTTCTCTCTCTCTCTTTCTCTCTCTCCCGTCTTCCACATTCCAGCGCCGAACGCGAACGATCGCGCGCTCGTGTGTATGTGTCTTTCTCTCATACCGAGCCGTATCTACGATCTCCCGAGGCCTTCTTTTTCCGCACTGTAAACAACAACGACGACGACGACGCACTGCTGCAAAGAATATACTACTTGCTACAACACATTGACCACCTCGTTGTTGCACAGTAGCAGTGGTATCATATACGTTAGTTATATCCACGTACCACACCATGTACAACAACCTATATACACTAATTGCCTAGCAATGTATACATGTATAAAAATATACATCGCGAACCTAGTCTAGAAACTAGGAAAAGATCCTTACATATTCGCAGTAGTAGTAGGCGGTAGCGTCACTATCGTCGCGCCTGTAGCACTGTTCCCAGTAGAATCGCTGAATCTGCTCGTCGTTCTCGTAATCGTTCTGGTAGCACATCCTCATCTGGTACTGCGACACTACATTCTCATAAATCTGCTCTTGCTGCTGATGCTGCTGCTGTTGTTGCTGCTGTCCTTGGCATTGTCTTTGCTGTGGTTGATACTGTTGCAGTTGCTGCTGCTGTTGATGTTGTTGCTGTACCGATGGCTGCTGGCATTGCTGTTGGTACTGGTAGCCATTCTGCTGCTGTTGCTTGTGGTACACATTGTTTCTGTAGTAAAGCTGTTGCTGAAGCTGCAACTGTTGCTGACGCTGCTGCTGTTGTTGCTGTTGCTGCTGCTGTTGCTTCTTCTGTAGTTGCTGAGCATGATGAAGCTGTAGCTGTTGCTGCTGAAGCAGCAGCTGCCGATAATCATGACGCGAATGGTAGCTATTGAGAATCCTCTGCTGGTGATGCTGAGGGTAATATGGTTGGGCTATATTCGCAACCTTTGCACCGATGGCATTGCTAGCCATCCCGGCACTTTGGTGGTGGTAGCTATCAACGTAGCTGCGGTACTGGTGTGCCGGTACCAGGACGCACAATGTGTACTGACGATCCATCGTGTTGATAATAACACGTTAATGACGATGATGATGATAATGCGTTGTGGTTGAAAACACACACACGCACAACACACGCGGGTGCGCGCGAACACACGCACACACACACTTTTGCGCGAGCTTAGCCTTGGCTCGCGCGCGCGATGCTCCACACGGCTGCTCTCCGCGCGCGGCTGCAGCGGAGCAGGATCACCTCATCTTCGCGAGAAGGCCTCCACCAGACTGGCCGGTTACGGGCCCGAAATTCCGATCCCCACCTCCTCTCTCTCTCGCTCGCTCTGCGCGCCGTACTGCTGCTGCTGCGGCTCTCCTTGCTCGCGCGCTCTCCGCAGGCAGCAGGCAGCGAGAGAGGCTCAATTTTTAAGGGATCCCCTTTTTTCCCTTTTTTTCCTCTCTTTCTTCGCTTCTTGCGCGCCCGGTCTCTCTCTCCTTCTCTCTTGGGATCCTTCGGACCTCTCGCTCCCTCTCGTTGCCTCTTTCTCTCTTCCTTTCTTTCTCTCTCTGCGGGGCCAGGCCAACGCGCGCTATGCTCCTCCTCCTCCTTCTATTCTGCTTCTCTCTCTCTCTTTCTCTCCTTCCTCCTCTCTTCGCTCTCCTTCGCGCGCGCGCGAGCTGCGCTGGCAGAGAGCTGCTGTTGCTCCTCTCTCTCTCGTTCTCTCTTACTCGCGCAGCGCGTCGAGTCTCGCGGTCTTTCTTCCCCGCACGTAAAAAGGCGGGCCTCATCTCGATGGGGCCCCGCGCGAGCCCGAGAGCGCAGGAGCGTAAGCGCCGGCCCCCGAGAGAGTGACCGCGATGCAAGTAAAAGAGCTGAGCTGTAAGGATGCTGCAAGTGGCCAAGGATTTTCCTACGCTTGAACTTGCAATTTTCTTACGGGAGTATTCGTAAGAGTTTCAGTGCTTTCAGCAATCTTAGCAATTAATTCGAAATCTTTGTAGGTTTTGCTGTTTTCATTTCAAGTTACAACTGTTGATCGCTTTTTTATTGTTGTAAAATCTATCATAACTGGTAAATTAAACTAAAATTGACGTTATATGATTTTAACAATAAACTGAAACCATGATACCTCTTAGATCTTACCAAGATATTTGAAATTTCACGAAAACTGATATCTCTTACAAGCTATTGCAGATTTGCAACTGTACTCTTTATATTCGACAATTCTACGAAAATGTTCTCTCTCAGCCACTGCACTTACGAATAATTTTGGAATTCGCACTTTCTCACTCTCTTATTTCTACAAAATAATATTCGATCAACAGCGAAAACTTCGCATTCCTCGGTCTCTTCTCTTTCTGCATCACATCCCTCTCTCTCTCTCTTGAGTGCGCACAAGGGATCATCGGTCCCCGGCGTTTGTTTTGTCGACGACGGCCGGCGTACATCACGAGCATTTCGTGACTTTGAGAGATTATCGTTTTACGTTCTTTCCCCTCCTCTCTCTCTCAGGAACCTTCCGCGTATCGCAACCGAGTTTTTCTTTGCGTGTAGCGAAGTGCACGAAGCACCGATGTTTATGCGTCCGAGGCGAAGTTTATATCCGCGCGCCAGTGGAGTCGCGTGCTGCGAGGAACGTCGATTGGATTGCCATTGGGTTTTGGGAAGGATTAAGATGCGCCGAACTCACGCCGGGGATATACTCGTTAGGAACCCTGCGTAATAAAATCGTTACTTTATTGGGTAAGATTTCGGGATGATTTAAGTGCTTTTGATTGTTAAATGTGTGTCGTGGCTTTGGTTTATATAAGGTACCTTTTTATGACTTCGTATGAAATAAGCTCAGCTTGAAAAATGAAGAGGCTTGTATAAGTGAATTGTGGGCCTTATATATATTTTTTTATAATTTTCACTAAAACTCTTACTAGCGAAATTTAATAACGCCTTTTTAATAAGTAATAAATGCTAAAAATAAATCGCATCCATCTTTAAAACAAAAACTCCAATTTTCGGGCCTTACGGCCCAGACTGCTTCCAAAAGATCCTAGACCATCCTCCTCGCTTCTCCGTATCAAGCGCATTTCCTGGGCCCTCTCTCCTTCTTGCGCTTCGCACACGTTACACATACACATACAACTTGGGCCCACGCAGAAACGCGCGAAGCGAGCGGAGTGGGGGCATTGGGCCCGCCGAGGTCAGGGTACGACCCTGCGGGAGAAAGAGCGCGCGCGCGGCATCTGCTTCGCGCTCCGCGTTGGCAGCGTAGCGCTGTGTAGTAGAACCGACCTTGAGTCGCGCGCATTATGCCCCGTCCTTGTTGGAATTTCTGGGCCCGCTTGTGTGCGCGTACGTGTGTGTGTGCAGGACCCATCAGCATGACTGCGATCATCCAGTGGAGAGAGGGAGAAGGGAGAAAGAGAGAAAGAGAGATTCCTCGCGAGCGAGCGAGCGTATTTTCTTTGTCTCTCTTTGCCTTTTCCATCTCTCTGACCCCCCCCCCCCCCCACTACTGCGGGGCCCTACGAAGCCGAGAAGCGAATCGGAGAGGCCCTTGCTGCCGCTGCACTCGTAACCCCCGCGCGCTCGCTCGCCGCGGATTTGCGCGGACTAGTGTATATAGCTATTATGCACGGAGTATAGGGCCCGTGAGTCCCTTTCCTCGCGAGCGCATGACGATGTGCGGAAGGGGATGTACACTATTGACTTTGTAGAGAAAAACGCGGTTTCCTTACGTATTGATTGGAAACGTAATTTACAGTAAAGCAATTTGAACATTTATTCCGTAAACTATAATTTTTCATTAACCCTCATCTCCCAACTCGACCTTTCACGAAAAATTACTCCCCCTTCTTTCGCACATCGCACAATCCTCGCTCAACAGCGAGGCAGCTGCGTACACACCCACGTACTTAAACGCACGCTACACATTCCTCCCTCATTTTCTCACGAAAGAGAATCAAGAGAGAGAGAGAACGAGTATATATTTTCGCCGGACACGACCCAACGACGACGACGATGTTATCGCGAAAAATAGAGCCTGACGCGCACAGGAAATGTCGGTCAATGCACGCCGTTCGCGAGCGCACACATATACACATATACATACACATACAACAAGGCGCAAGAGCGGAAGAAACGTCACCCGTTTGGACGAAAGAGCGAGTAAGAGTTGCTGCGTCTCGTCGCTCTGGCTCGCGAGCTCGGTTTCATGTGCGCGTGGAATGGTGTATACGATGTGGTGTATTGTTTTTCGAGAGGTGGGGTAGGTCGGAAAGGAGGCCGTTGGTCTGTTTTTTTTTTGCTTTTCTGCCCTTTTTTAAAGGGTATAAAAGGATTTCTGGTACCATGGTTTTAAAGAAAGATTTTTGGGTTAATGCGGAAATATTACATTGAAAGGAATGAAAATTGATGAGTTACATGCTTAAAGCTTAAATTTTTAATCGGCAGAAACGACAAAAACGTTGTGAATCATGGAATTCAACGTCATTGCACTACCCTAGTCGTCGATAAATTTACTGACATTCTAACATTCTACCACCACACACAAAGAAAATCCCTCACCTCCCTAAATGAAAAAAACTCGTCATCAGATCCGCATCTCTAGCCAAAACCACACTCGAATTTCTCCTCAACCCTCTTGATGCCTATCTTCCTTCCTCTCTCCCTCTTTCTCCGGAGAAGCATACACAGCGAACTCACCTCCCTCCTGTGTGTCTCCTCTCTCTCCTCTATCTCGCGTCCGAAATCTCTGCGAGATTAGAGGAGCAGATGCACACATACACACAGAGATCTCTTCTCCGCGGGTCACACGGCGAGAGAGCAAGCAGCCTCTCTTTTGCCCGAGCGATTTATGCCCCCGCAAGAGCGAGCAAGAGAGAGAGCTGAATACCTAACTGATTGCTGAATTCCTGCCGCGCGCGCGAGAGGAACGGTCCGCGCGAGCGAACCGAGCGTTTTCTCCTAAACTGTATGTGTATGCGTCTGTGTATTTGAGTGTGAAGGAACTATGTGGTGTATAAAGTATCCGGGACAGGAGTTGAGTGGGTACAGCGGTGCACAGGTTCGAGTTTGGGATGTTTGTGAGTCAGTTGGCGTTTTTTTTAATTTCAGCTCGTCAGATTAATAATTTTCTATTACAAATTACTTAATAATGCAGCATAAATTGTATATAAGTTAGACTAAAATATCCTATGTGAAAAAGCCATTTATTTAGCACAATATGTATGTATCCATTAAACGGAGGGAGAAACTAATTTGTCGACACAAGAGAACCTTATTGCTGTCCATTAATAGCGTCTAGCATCATTAATATTTCAGGCTCCATCGATCATCGATCAGTGATGGGGTGTAGACCGAGAACATACACTCTCGGAACATCGCAGTGTCGAAAAAACAAAGCGATCATCGGTCCGTGGATTTTTAATTAAGTTGATTGATTTTTCTCGTTCCATCATTACACGCGCGTACACGCGCGTACAATATATACATTGTATTCTTAGACAAAGTTATGGATAGTGCAGGAGCTAAAAAGAGGAGTAATGAATATCTGATAGATAATTATGTGACTTAGAGAAGGGGGGAGGGCGTCACAAAAAACACATTCCTGGTGGACTTCGAGATACACACGTAGTTGTCCTTTTTTTTATCCCGTTGTGTAATATTGATTACGCAAATATATTATGCATCACGCGTGTCGCATAAGATTATCTGGTAAAATTTGTTTGGAGCAAGTCCGAGTAAAAGTTGTATTTTAGAATTCAGCGCAACTATTTCAGATACCGATTTGCCTGATTTTCACGCAACGCCATTTCAAAAGCCACACATATTTCCTCGAACCCCAAGATCTAACCTCTGTCAAAAAATCAAGGTAACCATACAAGATGATGCACCATGGCCCCAGCTCTTCGTGTAATTTGTAACACGTACGCGTCTGTCCCATCGCCTATCACATCTCCAGATCTTTCCCAAATCTTCCGCGTCACCTAGAAGAGACACACACAAACTATTCTAAACCATGATAAGGCCCCACTCGTTATATGCATACCCACACACACGCATACCGATCAGTCAACAACAACCACACGGTGAAAGAAAAACGGAGAGTGGGGATAAGGTATGAACACTATATAGCTAACCCGCGGAGGAAATCCGAGGCCCTAACATATACACACAAACATATACGCGTGCGTTCTTATATATACACACACGACGCGCGTACGGAGAGGGAGCTCTATCGAGAGAGGGACGGACGCGCGCACGTACACACACACATATATATACCTGTACTCAGGCGCGCGCGCGCAGCTATAAAAGAGAGGGGGAGAGGGGTTGGAATGCAGCCGAGTGAGGAATTCCGGCCCCTCCCGCATATTTATCTCTCTCTCTCTCTTGCTCGCGCGCGCGCGCAAACGTTGGGCCCCTTTTATAGCGCGAGCACGCGGGGTGTACGTACGCTAGAACGCAGGAATGCAGGCTCACGCGCGCAAGAGCTCGTAATTAGGGGGATTTGCTCTCTCTGTGTGTGTATGAGTGTGAGGATATAGCGTATGTATAGAGAGGTGGGAGAATACGGGATGATGGTTGGGAAGCTGTGTTTTGGTACGGGGTGATGGTGGGTGGAAAGTAGTGGGCAAGTGAAGGAACGTGGAAATGTGATGTGGTCTCATAATGGGTTTTAGGTTGTGGAATTAGCATCACTATTGTAGATGATGGTTTTTTCGAGAGTACGATTTGTCTAGACCTTACGGTAATTCCGCTAAATTAAGATATAGAATCATCACAAAGGAGATCTGAATTGTGTATTTATAATTATGATTCCCACGAATATTTTCAAAACACATCTTGACATTGATCCCAGACAACGATAGCTTAGAACAACATATAACAAGCATAAATTTATATCGCTATCATTGTTATTCCCTCACTTCCTTCTTCGATACTCCCAGCAATCTTGCACCTTTTAACTTCATCCGAACAATCAGTATAGTCGCAGACAATAAGGACAACCAGAAACTAATCTTATAACCTTCTCGGCAGGTATATAGCAGCAGGCATCCGCATTCATCACACACGTGCGTGATGAACAGAGGACCGGAAGCCTACCGAAATTCCAGAGTGAAAAGCATCATCAGCTACCGGAAAAGCGACGACGACGCAGACCCTCCCCCGATTATGAACTTCCGGGGAGGGAACACCTGAGAATTCCAACATACCATGTCGTCGTCAAGTGTATATAGCTATAGCAATGCTGATGTACAAGAATAAACTTACGAATTCTCCTGCTTGGTGCGAAAATCCACGACAAACAACAACCACACCTTTCCAAGGCTGCAAGCCCATTAACGCGGATGATGAAAAACCCGTGTACGCAAGTCCTCACACCTATATATACACACACACACACATGCAGGGGAGAGCCAAGATCAGAAAAACAAGCGGGGGAGACGAGGAATGCGACTCTTGCCTTATCTTCTCTCTCTCTTTCACTCAGTACTCTCTTTTAGCGGTGGTAGACGATGCTTGTCGTTGACGGATGAAATTTTCGTGAAGGTTTACCGCTGTGATTACTGATTAGAATTAGAGATGCCAATATTAACCGACTAATATAGCAAATGGGGTAAATATTAGGTAAAAAATATTTGTCTAATCAACATGAACTGGAGAACCAAAGCACAGAACAAACTTCATACCCCATAACTAGAACCCAACCCAAACCCCTAGACAACCACTACTGTAGGAACCAACTCTTTAAAAAAAGAAAACGCGAACTTTCTCCACGCCATCAAACGGGACACACATATCCCCTCCCTCGGATTAAAATAATTAGGTTTAGGGCTACTCGCAGCCTCGCTCCTCATCTCTCTCCTTCTTCCTCTCTTTGCCCCGTGGCTACCGAATTCCGTACGACCGTGCGCGCGCGCGCGCGATGGCGGCAGGGGAAAAATAATAAAAAGGAAGCGAAACGAAGAAGAAGGAGAAGGAGAGGAAAGGAGAAGAAGAGGAGAAGGAGGCAGGCAGGGCCGTCGAAGGTCGCTTGGCGAAGGCCCCGGCCCTTGCTTGCTCACGCACCGCGGGCCGCCTGAAATTCCTGAGCAGTAACCGTGTGCGTGTGTATGTATGTATAGTACGTGCGTATGAGTAAAGAAGAAGAAGAAGAAGGAGGAGAGAGAGAACGAACGGCTACGTTGTGACGTACGTATGGACCGGTGAGGGAAATTTTGTTTGTCCTGTCGTGATTTTTATATATTCTGGTGGGTTATAATACAACGTGGAAATGTTATCCAAGGGCGCGGTAACGGCCTGTTTGGCGAGTAAGGAACATAATATTATAGAGGATTTAATTACTAAAGAATCGGATAAATGGATGATTATATGGCTTTAGTTAGAATAATAATGCAATATCCATGCAACGATTCAACGTTTACGAGAACTCGCCGCGCTATCGTAATTAAAAATCCTTACAATCAAAAGCCCCACGTCATTACACGAGAGAAAATATCAAGCGCTCCAAGCAAATATCAAGATTGAACGCGCGACCTCCCCTATATCTATATATAAACTCGAACCATGCGCGTAGTACAAACCACATGCAGTTCTATCACCGCTTGTCTAATTGTGAGAAAAAAAGCTCTTTCAGAATCCCAGTGAGAGCAGCGAGGGCGATAAAAATCATCCACAACAGCATAGCGTATACAATGTTTAATTTCCCTAACGAACAGCACATAATACATACATAGACACACACACACACACACACACGTGTACGGTTTAAAAACTACTACGATCCATGGAAATCATTCGCCGAGTTTTCCCATCGCTAGTAGCAGCAGAAGCAACAGCCACCCGCTCGTAAATCACATTTTTTCGCGCGTTTCCTCCGCATGCTATATAGCTAAAAACGCGCTTTATACTTCCTGCGCCGGACGACGCGAGCTATACATGTACGCGTACGTGTGTGTATGTGTATATATATAGTATAATAAAGCTACGTCCATAAAAATGCACTCATCAAAGCCTGCAGCTGAGAGCGAGAAAGAGAGAGAGAGAGAAAAAAAGGAGAGAAACAAAGTCGCGGCCAGACTAATCATCCTCGAGGGCTCCAGAAGAGAAAAGAACGACGAGGAGGAGTCAAATGACCGGACCTAACGATTTCAATGTTGCCTTGCTCGCGCTCGAGTTCTTCTTACGTTCCGTTCTCCTTCCTCGTTTTTCTTTTTTTTTATTTTCGTTGCTTTCTTTCGCGTTCTTTCGTTCTTACCGTTTTTTTTGTTCAAGAGGCGAAGGGTAGGCCCCACGAGCGCGAAAAAAATGACGGAGACGACCTTGGACGAAGGTCCTCTATATACGCGAACGCGCGCGTCGAGCATTTCCTGCGAGGAATTCGTCATGATGATGATGATGATGATGATGATAGTGGTGGTGGTGATGATTACCGTTTGGAACCAACATAGCAATAAAAGAGACAACAATTGTATATACGCAAGAGAAAAAGATTTTTCGGAACATATTAAAGGTTCCGGGTAACGTTCGATGGGATTAGTTCTATGGAAGAGTTGTGGACTCAGAGAGCAGTTGATGATGATGATGATGCATGTGTGTCGTTTAGATTTTGGTGTAGAGAATTTCATAGAGATAGTTAGATAATATGGTGCTGTTGGTACCAGATGACGGTTGAACCACTTACATGTTTCGATCTGCATATGCATAAGTGATAATAGAAACGGCGACGGTTATGTGTATACTTTGATGAATTTGGAGCAGCTTTTCTGTATTCGTATATCGATTAACTTGGAAATCGGAACAGATTTTCTGAAGTCTATTTCTATTAGTCGATGTCTCGATGATATACTCGTCGATTTTTAATGATTTGAATTAAGAAACTAGCGTGTGAGAAAATTTTTCGACAATTTTCTCGCTCCGGCATATACTTATATAATTGACACTAATCCTTTTTTTATAAAACAAGGTTATCGGAAAGAGTGAATTTCATCGAAATAACAACTAAATATTTTAAAAAGCTGTGTGGAATGCAGAAGACAAAGCAAGATTTCTGACGCATTTTATCATAAAAAGTATTCCGCGACGTCCCTATAGCAAAATAAGCCTCATTCCACCCTAAATCTACACCACCTGCACCTCTTCACCCACGCGTACTCCAGCTCAACTTACATCGTCCGGTATGAGCCGGCTCGTTGACAGCTCACGCTGACTTCGCCGCGGGTACACTCGCGTCCACGTACATACGTAGGTACACATATATATATATATATATAAGCACAGAGCAGAGAGGAGGAAAGGAAAGGCCTCGCGCGCGCGCGCGAGCGCGGTGATGAGATCCGGTTTTTGACCTGCGGCTCGCGAGTAGTGTATATATGTATAGAGAGGTGAGCATCTGCCGCGGGACGATGGTCCCGAGCTCGAGAGCGTGCGCAGGTATGCGGAGGAGAGAACCATACAGCTATACACGAAGCCCCAACTGAGCGAGCTAAGAGATCCGCGTTTTCGACGGCTTGTGTATGGTTCTAGGATGATGATGCGTGCGAGTGGGTGGGTGGATGCAGAGGTTCGGTTTTTTTCTTTTTTTTTTTTAAGGTTTTGTATGTGATGAGCGAGTTTTAATTGTTGGGTATAGGTGAGTTAGGGAATGATTTGAGATGTGCTTAAAATGATATTATGGGAAGGATATGAAACGCGCTATGCTATATGAAAGTATTTTAGAGGTCGTATTGAATAACGAAGGATGTTTTTACTTTAATTTGCACAGGATGGCTCGAACAACTTTAGATATAAAGATGATAATTAGGGCCATATATATAAAAACCGCATTTCTTTCATTCCCCCTCGTAATCTACCACATTATACAAAATCGAAAACACGCACGTATACTAAAACGAAATTCAAAACTCTATATAACCCTACCGGACCTAAAACTCTACCACCTGCCGTATACCCAAACCTCCTTCTTCACCCCGCACCTCACTTCGCGCTTCATAACACCGGCATTTTCGATTTCCATCTCTCTCCCTCCTCTTCTCTCCACAAAGCTCGCTCAAGAGAGAGAGAGAGACGATTCCTCTCTCTACACACGGCTGCTGGAATTGCGCGAGAGGCGCGCGAGCTCAGCCAATGGGATAGCGCGTAAACAGCTTCAGTTCTCTCTCGCGCGGAGCACAGTAGCAGCGTGCACGCTACACACATCTCGCTCGGCAGGTCCATTTAAAAAGGGAAGAAAAGGTGGCGCGTCGTGTACACGAGCGAACGAGAGAGAGAGAGAGAGAGAGAGAAAGAGAGAGATGGAACGTGAAAGGGGAAAAGACGATGGTGTAGGAATGGTGGTACAGAAGGTTTATTTTGGTTTTAGAGGTGATGCGATTGGGGAGGGGGTGGCGTGATTGGAGTTTGGGAATGCGCACGATGAGATGAGATTTTTAAGATTTCTTTGATGCGTTTATAACTCGCCATGGAAGTGGTGGTATTTGGGTGTGATTATCTGGAGGATATAAGATGGTTGTAGAGTGTATTATGAATAAATATTACCATGACAGGACTGTGTATGTTCTAGTAAAAATGGTAATAAATTGGTGGACCGTCATATATTGTTTCTGTAACCCTGGTAAGAATAACCAACAACGCAAACAAAAAAAAACAAGAACTCGTACATACAATACACCTTAGCCCTCACAAATTCTCAATTCACCTCACACACACCACCACGCCTCGCCAATTTTCCACTGTCCTCCATCCCAAGTTCAACCATCTCTTGCAAACAAAAAAGGTTTTATATCCACCCTCGACATTCCTCGCTTTTTCTATACCACTATAGCACGTGTGTATGTGTGTGTATATGTACAGCACAGGTACCTACCTATACACATACACACCTGTATACAACGCGCGGCCGGTGAGCGTGGGAAACTCTGCGTGAATTTTCCCAGGTGGTGTGTGTGCGCGCGCGCGCGCGTGCCATAATGAAAAGGAGCTCGAGGCTATTTTTCCTCGATGAATCGATGGAATTCGGTGCCTTTGTATCGGTCTACGTGTATGCTCGCGATCCTTGGGTGCAGGTGCGCCGCGTCGGGGTCGAATACAAGAGAGAGAAAGATTTCAAGGTTCCAAGATGCGGAGGTGCAGCAGGTCGTTTGTTGTATAGGAAGTTTGTGGTTCTGCGGAATTTGATAATTTTAGTGTGTATGTAGGGAGATTGCGAGTTACGGAAAAGAAATCAAAGCTGCGTTATCGTTATGTATAGTTGTTTGCTGGTTCGGTTAGAGTAAAGACGACACGTGCGTTTTTAAATTTCTATCAGATAATTGCCATAGCTCAAAGCTTCCACTTCCTATTTAAATATCAAAAAAGTTATCCTAATCAAAATGTACCTACCCATTCACCACCCACATTTATTCGACCCAGTCGTCCGGCGAACCACAGTCATACACAACACGATTCTCGCGCGTGCGATCCTCTTGCAGAGCGGTACATCTCTTCTCGTTCTCCGCTCCCGCGCTGACGCTCGAGAAAGGAATTCCTACGCGGAGCTCGGACAGCTGCAGCAGCAGCAGCGGCCGAACAAAGGGAGTAGCAGAGCTGTGCTATACGTTCGGAGAAAAGAGAAGCACGTGGCGCACGCGCGACCCGGAAAATAATATCGATGGGCGGTTGGTGCTTTTTTTTTGGTAGCAGTAGGTGTGGGGTTTTTTTAGTGAGGTATGAAAGGGTAGCAAGGTGTGGGGAGATCGTATAGGGTGTATAGGATGGAATGGTATGAGTGGATTTTTTTAATAAGAGGAGAAGTGGTAACGGTTGCGGAGGAGTTTATAGATGTGCAAAAGTAGTGTGATTGAAGGTAATAGTTAAATTGTATATGATTTATAAATACTTCTAAAGCCCTCACAAACCCAAAATACTATTTGAAAAAAAACCACCTTACCACAAACTACTAGATGTACCAATTCTCCTAATAATCTCACGAAATATTCCTCCTCCCTCATCAACCTCATCACCGAGTCGATGAAGACGGTACGAAAACAATGCCTATATACCTCCCACCTTTCTCCCTCCATACCTACACACACACATACATACAGCTTACACACGCGGCGAGCTAATTTGTTTGTTTGTTACGTGAGAAGAAAATACCCACGCTTCTCACGATCTACGAGTGCGCTCACAAGAGAGTAAGAGAGAGAGAGAGAAAAGACATGTGTATGCATATATATATATATATGTACGTGCATCGCACGGTGCATACCAAAAGCCTCTTCTCTTCAAACATGTATATCTATATGTATATGTGTTTTCCTTGCGTTTGCACGGTTCAAGCAACAGATGGCGCCAGGCTGCGCTACAACCACACGATGGCCGAATAGAGAAAAGAGGCCTATACACATACATACACGCGTACGCGTGTGGACGAGTTATGTAATCCCGAATGTCCGAATGGATTTTTATATGGCGTATATATGCTTCGTCTTCTTCTTTTTTTTATTTTTTTCGCAGAAGGCATCGGTGGAAATAGAATTCGGTAACGGGTTGTCGTATTAAGGAATGCCAGGTTGGAGGTTCACGTGTGTGTGTGTGTGTGTGTGTGTATATCTAAAAATTATGAATGAACGAACGATTGTTATAGTTTAGGGGTTTTCGAGGACACATATTTTCGTTATATACATCATGGTACTGTAATGTACGGTATCGGATTTACACGCGTAATATGTAACAGAGCATATCCAATGCCTATATATACAATATCACACTAAGAGAGAGAGAAAGAGATATACACTGTTTCTCACCCTCCAAGTCCCAAAAATCCATATACTCTCCGAGATAGCCTCAAGACTGCATCTTTCTCTCTCTCTCTCGGCAACGTTCTCAACTCGCGAGCGCGCGCGCGGAAGGAGACCTACTTCGGGGCGAAAGCCGCGCGCGAGCGCACACTTACATACCAACGCGTACGTACGAACGTACGTATATGTATATACATATATATGTATATACTCGCGCGCGTGGAGCTCTCGAGGAAACGTCGAGGAATTTTTGCCGGAAATCGCGATCGCGCTCGCCATTTATATATACCCGTGGTGCACGTATACACATATATATATACACGAAGGTAACAGCAGCAGAAGCAGCATTACTCTTGGAAATTCACTGCCCGATTTCCTCGCGGGCGCCTAAGGAATCCTCTCTCTCTCTCTCTCTCCCTCGGTAATTTACGGTTTTATCGTTGGCACTTATGTGCGTTTCTTCTCCGTCTCTCTCTCTTTTTTTCTCCGACTTCTTCTTCTTCTTCTTCTTAGCTCGGCTTTTTTCTCGTTGTATAGCGGAGGGCAGCGCAACAGCAGCAGCAGCAGCAATGTTACGGAATTACAGAGGTTTACGGGAGCGACTCTCTCTCTCTCTCTTGGCTATTATGTACATCGAGAGGATTTTCTTGCACTCACGCGTGTATATACGTTGTAAGAGCGCACGCTGCTCTTCTATTCTAATTATAATTCCAAGCTGCGCGAGTCGATGCGGATTTATATATTCCGTTCGCGGATGGATAGACGAATGGACGCGGATGCGCAAAGTCCCGATGCGGCTTTGAGGATGATGATAAGCAACGAAGTTGTTGTTGTTATAGTAGTAAATGCACTGTCGGTGTGGATGGAGATAGAACACACGGTTGTGTTGCGTGTATATATATATAGTTTCACTGTTATGTCGTTAAACGCTTTTGTGTAAAAGTTCAGCTAGCTTTATACATATATATATATATACCGTCCGCGCAGCGAGTAGGAACAATAATCCTGCTATTTTACGTAACGAATCATTTCTACGCTAAAACGTTTTCCCTTGACGTTTCTATATATGTATATACTACACGCGTTTTGTGTTACCATACTTTTATACATCCACATTGACACCGCGTTATTCTAAACATCCAAATAATCCAAGCGAACTCTACCACGTGTTCTATACTCCTATGCTACACACCACAGCAGCAGCAGCAGCAACAACAAGACAACCGAAAAATTAACCGCACATTCCACAACGAGCATCTATCTATATGTACATGCGCATGAAACCTACGCGCATACGCACACACACACATATAAACGTCCTACGCATGCACACTGCTCCCCAAGAACCTGTTGCTCTTTCAAGCATCTTTCTCTCTCTCTCTCTCTCTTCTCTCTCTCCTCTATATATACAGCAACAGAGAGCAGCAGCAGCTACCGCGCGTACGCGCGCTCTCGACACGGAATGCTTTCATTGAAAATGAAATATATCGAACGCGGCCTGCTTTTTCCATCTCTCTCTCTCTCTCTCTCTCTCTCTCTCTCTCTCTCTCTCTCTTCTCTTTGAATTAAACATGAGCGAGGCTAAAGGAATACATATTAAACGGTTTATTAACGCGCGCACGCGCTCATGGCATTCCAATGTTTCGAAATTTGGCGCCGCCGAGTGAACGCACGAAGCGACTATACTCGCTTATCGTTCGTAAACAGAAGTCGAGAGAAAGACTGCTACCGTATGTGCGCGCACGGCGTGTTTTTCTCTTTTTTTAGGAGAGAGAGAGAGAGATGTGGAGATGTTTGTCGCTCTCTTCGCGCGGGTAATTATATGGCCGGGCGTAAGAGCGGCCCTGCGGCGGTTATATTCTCTCTGTCGTGTTATTTATTGGGGTTCCGACGATGAGGATACGTGGATGCGTGCGTAGTTGTTGGTATTTGTGTATATGTATATGTGAGTGTGATTTGAATGAAGGGTTGAGGGGGGGGGAGAAAAATATTTTGCTTTCGAATTTTTATATTTCGTGAATTATACCTGTTGTCGCGCTTGGTTTACTGAAAATTTTTAATTTTATAAAAAGAAGTATTCTAGATATGTATAATACTACTATTACGCTGAACCACCTCATTTTATCCGGATTGAAACACCTCTGTGATTACCATAACACACAAATCCTTCTAAATCAATAATTCTCCTCAACCTAATCCAAAAATAATGTACATTTATTTTTTTTTATATAAATTTCCCATATACCCACACACGAATATACCTATATATACATTCCACGTAACATCACACCTCGCGCGCGCTTTTATACAATCGCACACTACATATACACACGCGCGCGCGCGTAACCATACGCACACGACCGCGCGTACCTCACCAAACTTCGACTTTCACTATTACGCACAAAACGCACGGCATTACCTCCCTCCCCCTCGCCTGCGAAATATCCCAAACATCCAACGCATTCCATCTCCCCTCTTCCTTCTCCACCATCTATATCTCCTACTATACAACTGCTGCTGCTGCTACACGACGACGGGCAATTTAAGTTTCCGCGATTCTGTACTCGCGCGCCGGCGCCAGTTGGACGCGCGCGCAATTATCATAAACGCTCGCTCGCAGTAGTAGTAGTATATATATACGTATATTTTTGCAGTGAACGAGCGAGCGAGCAAGCATTCGATTTCGGAATGAAGCTAGGAATGCAAGAGCGGTAGGAGGTGGAGGGAGGGAGAGAGAGAGAACACGCTGCGCGGCCGCATTTCCGAAGTGCCTCCCCCCCCTCCCCCACCATCCCGCTCTTTCTCGCGATCCTTTCCCCGTGGCTGCAGCAGTGCAGGCCTGCCAACAACACTGCGTGCTGCTCGAAGCAGCGAGTGGGCGTGCGCGCAAAAGTATATATGTATATGCGTAGATATGTGTGTGTGTGTGTATGCGGGGAGGTATTGAAATGTATCTTTTCGTTTTTTTTTGTTGAGGAAAATTTTTGTGGTTGTTTATATAGGGCACAAAGTGGGGGATGAAAAATGTTGGGTGTATAGAACGATTAATGTTTACTCACAATTTGCTACGTACAAATCACAGTATAGAAATAATAATAGTAGCATCGTGATGCTGTACTGCAAGCCTCTTACCTGAAACAGAAAATAAGAGGGAACATTTAATTATTCAATTTGTATATAATATTCTATCATCGACTAGGTAAATAAGTTGTAAAAATAAAAAAAAATATATAAGTATCGTAACCGGTTGAATAAGAACCAGCGTATATATATTTATATATACGCGATAACGAACCACACATAACTATGCATTACCCGGGAACGAGGAAACTTTGTGTGACAGAGAGAGAGAGAGAGAGAGAGAGAAAAAATAAACCTATTCGTTCTAAAGTATTTTCTTACGCGTGCGGCGTATATATGCGCGTAATTCATTCATGCTGACAGATGGAATACTTAATCCATTTTGTTCATCCCAGGCTAAATAGAAAGGAGGGAACAACAGTTAACTCGCCTGATCTGACTTATCGCAGCTGTCGCGCGAGGAAAAAATAACTGTCCCGTCACGCGTATTAAAAAAAATTCACATCCATGTAGACATATATACACATACTCATTGCTACTACATACGAATGAAGATTTGAATATAAATATACATAATCCAACGATCCATTAAACTTTCCAATAAATACAACACGCCTATCCTACTTGTGCATTAAAAGAACCTCTGCGTGGTTCACCTTATGCATACGAAAAATACATTCAACGTATATATGTACACGATTTTTCTTAATTCCCAAAACCAAAATTCTCTCTCTCTCTCCCTCCTATATTGGAAAATCCGTTCGTTGACCTCCATCATCATCATCTACAATTCAAAAGCAGCAGCAACAGCAGCTGCACTCACGCCGCACGCTCGTATCAGAAAACTTCAGTATGTATATACCAAGAGAGAAAGAGAGAGAGAGAGAGTTAGTTGAACTCTCGTGCGAACGCGCCTGCGACCTTTAGCGGAAGCCACGCGGCGCCGGATGCTCCGCTCTGTTATCGCGGGAACGCGCGGGAAAAAAAAACAACGAAGGGGGAGGAGGAGGGCGCGTCTATACCGCGAGGTAAGGGTTCCCAGGCTGGCTGCTGTTAATGCCGAGAGGTCGTATGTGTGTGCAATTATTCTTTGATTTGGTTATACAGTAGCGATAGAATGTTGGATGAGGTGGTGTAAATTTAAGGGATTAGGGTATTGAATTGCAATATTTCACTTGTTAATATTATAGTAAGAAAATGCTTTACCCACGAATGAGTTAGGATGTAGTTAGTAAATTTTTGGAGTGTGATAAAATGTTAAATCTTCGTGATATGTATCTTCTTAGTTAGTATAACCCTATTAAAGCATAAAAGATTTCATCGCAGTATACCAACTACATCAAATTTTTGCGTATAACTAACTGCACCTGCACGCATCATAAATAAAACCTGCCTCCTCTATATAAAACTTAAATCAAATCAGTTTATAAATTCCTTTTCTAGTGCATAAATAATCACGACCAACGACGACATACGACGACGACGACGACGCCACTATATATGCAGTGATTTAGCAAACACCCGCTGCGCTCAGGCAATCAGATTCGAATCAGGACAAATTAATTAGAATTACACGTATAGTCTCGCTCGCGCGCATAATAATAAACAGAAAAAAAAATTACGTCTCGCGTGCTGTATTTATTAAACATCTCTCGTTTGCCTCTGCCTGCTGGCATACTGTATTTGAATTTTCAATCGACTGCAACAGCCGTGAATATTCATGTATACGCATCCCCTTATATACTCGCACACATTATCACGTGCGCCGTACGAATGAATTAAACCTCCGCGTTCTCTGTTTTTTTTTCTTTCTTTCATTCTCTGTCCTTTTTACGCATTGTCTTCGCGCAGCAGCAGCGACTTTGCATGTTATCGCAAAGCGTCTCCCTTCTTTTTTTTTTCTTCAACGTCGGTCTATGATAATACGTGTAGTTTATATTCTACGCCGTATTGGAATTCTACTATACAATATAATTATGAAGAAAAAAAATATATAGCTGCAAGCACCTCTAAAATTGAATTCCAAAACCAACACCTGAGGCCCTATTATCTTCACGAAATCATCTCACGCACACAATCGCACCTCATTTCGAATTCTCAACGCTCAGCTTTATCACCGGTAATAATCGCCTCACATATACTATATATACGCAGCGTTACACAACAACACAACAACATCCGAATTTTCAATTTCTTCATTAAAAATTCCGCACTACCGCCGAAAATTAACCACCACACGTATATATACACGCCTACGGCACTACATTATTGAATATCTTTCTCTCTC
Organism: Torymus tubicola; assembly: GCA_035583055.1. NCBI lineage: Eukaryota > Metazoa > Arthropoda > Insecta > Hymenoptera > Torymidae > Torymus > Torymus tubicola. The sequence continues at coordinate 173,192 of JAWWEQ010000027.1, forward strand.
TCTCTCTCTCCTACGTGTGCCGCGAGCGATATTATTATAAAACCGCAGAAAATGACGACGGCGCAGTTCGCGAAAGAGAGAAAGAGAGAGGGAGAGAAAAGATCGGTATCTCACATTCCGGCGGTCTTTTATCGCGCGCCACGCGAATCGATCGCAAAAAGTCAGAGAGAGAGAGAGAGAGAGCGGAGGCTGCTGGTATAATAACAGAAAAAGGAAGGCATAAGAGAGACGAGGTAGAGAGAGAGAGAAAGATAAGAATCCAGTGAGTCGAGATTTGCATGTGCTCTTGGTTGCTTGTACGTGTGAGTGTGTGAGAGAAAGACGGAGAAAATATATGTTTGGGCGCAGGGAGTAGCTATATAGCAGCTCTTCGATTTCGTGTAGATATAATGGTATGAGAACATGCTTGTCAATTTTGTAGTGTTCCATGCGACGAAGAATATATATATATATATGTTTGTATAGAAGCCTGGGAATCAGGTTCGCGGGTGTATATCGGATTCCAGAAGATGGTTTTCTGACGCGCGAATCGGTGACGAAATGAAACTATGTTGCGGCCGCTGTGCGATCTGGTTGCAGCGATTTATTGCGCTTTGTCCGACAACCAAGATGTATATGATGATGCATATAAAATATAGATTCATGTTTAAAGATACAGATCAATTTTTATAAGTATGGGAGTAAGAGCAAAAGATGTAATGATATTATTTGTACCGATGCAATCGTTTTTTTTTCTTCTTTTTTTTTGTGGGAATATGGTCTTTGTTTATACGCGGTGTTGACGAGAGTTGTCTATTCATGATGGTGTAGGAGTTGTTTCTATTGCAACAATCGTTTATGCGTTTCACTGTTCTATATATACTAATATGATTAATACTGTTGCAGTTCGTTACGAAATATTATAATATAACCAACAAATTTAATTGAAAATACTTAAGCTTTCATATCACATTTCTTTTAACCTTATATATTCAAACAAACCTCGTAAAGAAAGCAACATCATCCGCACTATTCATCATAGAAATTTATATAAAAATGAATCGCAGTGTTAATTCCCGACGACGTGCCATTTCCTCGGAATACCTCGACGACGCACCTACGCGAGAACCCACTGTATACGAACCGAGATGACGAGAGAGAGAGAACGAATATCCACTCTCTCAGAAGCATGAGAGAGAGAGAGAGACGAAGAAAGAACGAAGAAAAACATGCGGCTGATACGACTGGAATGCGACGCTATTATCGCGGCGTGTGCTGCAGCAACCGATAACTCGTTGCCCCGCAGCTGCGCAACACACACATATATACGAGTCGGGAGCGAGATAGCTATAAAGAAGCGCGCGCGCGTACGCCAGTGCTGCGAGAGAGTTATAAACAGAGAGAGAAAGAGAGAGATCGAAAAAGGAGAGAGAGAGAGAGAGATTCCTGCGAATCATTTGCGTTCTCCTGCGCGGACTGAGGAATGCATGAGAGGGTATGGAGAAAGAGAGAGAGAGAGAGAGGCGATAACATATTTTTAGCGAGGGTTTTTGTGATTTTAGTGCGCATACGTAAGAGAGAAAAAGAGGGAGGTAAGAATCTCCCGAAGATTCGGTGTATGGTGGGATCGTTTATGACTGCATATGGAATCAATAGATCGATTCTGGATTAGAAAAAATTTTTTCGAACATAGAACCATCGTATGTAGTTTATAAATCATTGAAGAATTTTTGAGGTATAATATACGAACGATTCTCTAGAGAGCAATATGTGAATGGGACGACGAAACTTTGATATATAGTCAGAACCGGTCGGCATCAGTGGGCACATCTCTCGACAAATATGGGCGAAATATAATCCGCGAATTTTTGTCGTCGGAATCATCTAATATAACCTTACGCTATGCGGTGCGGAACTCGTCGATTATAAATCCAGAAACGTGATTCACACACACATGCGGTCGTTCGATATAATTTCGTAAAAGCGGTTCATTCAGGGAGACGTTGGGTCACGCATGCGTGGGAAGAGATGATTGTGTATAGACATTAACATATAGTGCTGACTATATTATAGATGCGTATGGCGAAAAAGAAAAATGTGTGTGTATGAGCACCGTTCAGTTTAAATAAAATGAATATATTCTTTAGAGAATCCGAGGTATACGATTGCGAGCACAGATGTAACAGAGATTTTTAATGCCTATAGGTATGCGTAACAGGTGACATAAATCACAGATACGACTTTCGCACATACGATCTATACCAAGGTAATTGATTAACGGCTGGGACTCCGCGATTGTTGTTGATCGATCGATCGATTTTCGAAAAATCAAACTGACCTAAACTGGTTTAAATCGCTGGATTCCCTATACTCGTTTATTGAATTTAAGCGAGTATCGAGTGTTCATCATATAAGACGGTTCGCGCATGCAGATTGGATGTTATATATATATATGCTACCGATTACCATATACTTTGTTTTACGAATTATCCTTGTCAAAATTTTATATGCGGTGTTACCAGCGGCGCGTTGCGTCATAATTATATTGCCATCATCTCGTGTCCCGGTGACACGAATTTCAATTGTTTTCAATAAAAATAAGAAAGAAAAAGAAGGGAAAAAAGAAAGAATCATCGTTACACTTGTGGTGCCACTCACACACTGTCAAGTATGACAAAACAATAAACGACAGCGCGACCAACTTAAAAACAATTCAATTACCTTATCTTTCTCTCTTTCTTTCTCTTACTCTCTTATACTCTCTCGCCGCCTTTCTTCTTCCTTTCTCTTCAAAACAACGAGCCTACCGCACACCTAACCAAACACTAAGTGCGCTAATCGCATAGCCAACTTTATCGATATACACCCGCGCGTCGTTTATAAATCGACTCATCCAGAACCACACCGCGATAACGTGCAAACTCAGCGCGAACGCAACCGGACAACTTCTTTTTAAAATAGAAAACACGCGAGGCTCGTACGTTATCGCGTTGACTTTAAAATAGCCCGGTTTACCACGAATCCTAATCGCTGTATATATAAACGAGAGAGAGAGAATTATGAGTGAGGGAACAATGTGCCGATTGTCTCTAACCTTGCGACGATGCGATTTCGAGAACGACAACGCGCATCAGCTTTGATTGCAGACGGGCTGCGTATATACGCGGAAGCGCCGTGGTTATAGGATTAGGTTTCGTGTCAATATATAAAAGCGTAATCAGAGTGTCGTGTAATGCGGGTGGTGCAGAGGTTTCGAAGGAATTGAGGGTATGTGTACGATGAATTTTCTTGTTGTTTACGGTGCTATGGTATAT
>JAWWEQ010000027.1:183964-255907 GCA_035583055.1 Torymus tubicola
AATTTATTAGTGCATATTTACTATTTCATTCAGTAGTTTTTTAAAACTACTAATTTAATTTATATTTTCTACTAATTCGATTAGTAGTTTAAAAAAAGTACTAATCAAATAGTGAATATTTATTAATAAATTAGTTGTTTTATCCAATAATTGAAATGGTGGAACAATTTCCACTAAGTCAACTTTAGAGAGTATACCGGCGTGTGTTCGCACAATATACTCGTTTTACTAATTACAAACTATACGTAAATTCAATGTTTTCTCGTACCCTCTTATACACATTTCCGTTACTATCCAACCAACGACACTTTTAAACCATACCACACAACCATTCCACTATTTATTCATATACCTACATACATATAAACGAACCAACGAACTGAATCGCACGACCCAAGATAAGCATGTGCAAACGCGCACAGGGGGGTATACATATATATATAAAACCAAGCAAGCAAAGTATATAGTAAACGTATATACACCAACACGAGGTCGTCGCACAGGCAGCAGCTTCCTTCGCGCGTGTACCGCGATGCGGTATCGCTAATGTACCGTACGGACATACGGGATAATCGTGCAAGAGGCAAAGGCACACAGGGACGCGAACTTGGCTTTTTCGTGATGAAAGATTTTTTTATATATATATATATGTACCACAGGTTGGGTGCTGGGGTTGTAGGTGTAATGTATTAAATATATGGAATACGCGCAGAGATATATATATTTGAAAATGTAGTTGGCACGCGATTTTAACAGCAACAGCAGTTGAATATTATAATAACGATTATGCTGTAGTGTATAGGTATAGGCTATATTACCTAATCTCTTATACATATCTATGTAACGAGCTACGTAATTTCTTATAGCCCAGTCGGCACACACGTAATCGCTTATACGAATCTATCGTAGAATTAAATAACCTATAACTATGGCACACGCAACTATATATAAATATACCTACATACGTCCCAAAATACCACCGTTTATTCGTGACACACACACACACGCACACGTGTACGACTTTTTCTCGACTTCGCGAAGTGAAATCGCGATAACGCAGCTGAATTGGAGCTGGCCGCTGTGCCAGGGTTGTTGGGTATATGTATATATATATAAGCAGGTCATTGCCGATTTGAGGTCCGCCCTTGGCCTTTTGTTCGGTTGAACAGTTATGTGGTGTGTTATTATTATTATTGTACAGTGAGATGTACTACTCTTTTGCGTGAGATGATATTGGTGTGTGGGTACAATATGTGCGGATGCACGTGCTGGAATTAGGCGAACGTTAGGTTAAGCGTGAGGTGGGATTTCCAGAGGAGACGCAGTGTTGTATGTCTGTTTTCGTGGGTTTGTCAGAGTGAAAGGTGTACGCGTTGGGAGAGAGAGACTACTACACAAGTGAGACTTTGAAAGTTTCGTCATGAGGAAACGTATGACGTATGACAGATATACATACATGCGCACGATGGGTTTTGAGAATGCGGAATATATAGAGAGTTACAAGGGTTGGGGTTGTTGTGCATAAGGTTAAAAAAAGTTATAGTTTTACGTTTATCGAAATAATGTATAGTCTAGTTTATTGGAAAGAAATTGTTCGTGGCGATATGTCACTGCTGCTAGACTATATAATCGAATTCTACAAACCTATATACTCATTCATCCGCCCTTATATCTTGAACTTCACATCCAACGACTTTCGCAATATACGCACTCCATACTCGACCCAACCTTGATACACACGAACCCCAAACTTTTCCTCAACGATTCGCGTTATTTTTTCTGAATGTGCCGAGCGCCTCGTACGTATATACACACACACATACCAAGCGCTCACTCACTCCTTCGCCTGCTCGCGACCGTGACACAGTTATTTCTCTCTTTCGTTTTTTTTTCTTCTTCTTCTTCTTCGACTTCGACCATACTGCATGCCGCGATTGATCCTCGCTACTAAAAGCGTGTGTATTATATGCGAGTGCCGGGACTTTCCACAGAAAAAAAGATGGTGCGTGTAGTTTTCAAGGTTCGCTATATATATATATATATATGTTTACGTCGAATTTGGATAGGTTGGAATGCGAGTATACGATATTGTCGTTAGTATAGAATTAATGTGGTAGTTCAAAGTGTTGCACATATCGTTTTAATTTTTATTAAATTAAAATAGCGATAGTTGAAAAATGTATTTTAGTTGAAGATAATTTTAGATCTCGATTAATTTTAATGAGAGTAGCTAAATGCAATCACGGATAGAGTATTTAAGGATTCGCACTGAACGCACGCGGTTTTTAATATAGTGCGCCAGCATGAGAATATTAATATACGAAAATTAACGTTATAAAATTAATATAACATTATTAACGAACCGTCCGTATGCTAATTTCATATTAAGTAATAAGCGTCGTGATAAAAATACAATTTAAATTCGCGATACTTCACTACTAAATTAATTCGAACTGAATTTCGGACCAGACGAAGCCACCCCCATCTACTATACACAAAAAATATCCCCTTCCCTCCCCCGAAAAGTCATTTTACGAACAACGGTTGGTCTGTTCGAGATCCCTCCCGTATATATGCTCTATCTCTCGTCGCGATCGCGCTGACACACATATATATATACTATACACATTACATGCGCATATATATACGTATATATAATACATACTCGCTCTTGCTAGCGCGCGACAAATCAAACGCTGAATGCGCGTTTATGCGCGCGGCGCGGTATGCCAAGGTCGAGCGATCGCTCGACAAAGGAGCGCCGCACGCGCGCGCGACTCCGTTCTTTTTTCTCTCACTCACTCTCTCTCTCTCTCTCTTTCTCTTTGCGTGGAATTAGGTGTATACGTATATATACATATGTATTGTTCAATATCATTGTAAAAAATTTTTTTAGTCTAATAATCTTCAAAGAATGGGAGTTCTCGTGAAATTTTTGTGTTGAGGTCCGTGAGAAAATGCACGTACACGTGCGTATGAGACTTTCAATGTTAAACGATATGTATAAACTCGCGCGCGCGTGTATATACGTTGCGACATGAACGAATACCAACGCGGAGTATGTATGAAAAACAATAACGACAATACATATATACGTGAACCGATTCGATGCAACGTATACACTTGGCGTACACACGTCAATTATATCAGCGTTGTTCCAAGGAACAGTGACTGACTATTATAAGGTTCTAAAAACAATCAATTGTATACTTACTCCTCCTCATCTTTTTTTACAACGAAAGCCAATTCACAGAACAACGAGGTGAACAGATGGCGCAATCGCTGCTGAATTACGTCAATGGAGGCAAAAAACAACGTGAGTTCGGTGGCACCGCGCATAGAAGATGCGCTTTTGTATACAGCTTACATACGTGCGTCAGAACCGACGGGGGCGGCGTAAATATTATACTATCCGACGTATGGTGACGTCTTTTGCATCGGCGCTGCGCCAATATTGCCGCCAGACTCTGACGCGCGGACGTCATTAATGTTGCGAGAGTATTGTGTATATATATATGCGAGGGCGCCGACGTGTCTTGAGGAAAAAAGTAAGGAAAGTTACGGATTATAAGAGTAAAAGTATAATATGAGATGGAGGATTCGAATCTTAGGAAGGTTCACAATGATTTTTTTTTAATGACGGAATTCAAAGGTCGCTGCGTGCGTTTATACAATATAAAATTATAGTACGCTTAAGTTATGAATATACAGCATCTCAAATCTCTACCAAAAAGTATAATAATATCAATCTTTCTCTTCCCAATCCCTCATTCTTACATTACAATGTAATTCGCCACACCACCGCGTGCGTGTGTATATATATATATATATATATATATATATACACACACACATCCCGGAATTACGTCAACGTAATAATTGCGCAAGCGCGCACACGTCGGAATGCATAATAACTTGAGGTGCACACGTTGTAGCCACGGTGCGCGCGTTCCACAAGTCTAATGAGCCTGTACATACGAGAGCAGCGCGGTGCCTTTGAAAGATATATGGTACACTGTGAACTTTCGAGGTCGATATTGAAATGTCGTGAACGTTTGGTATAGTGGTAGGTTAGTAATTACAAAAGCTTTATTATGGAGCTCAATAACCAATAAAGAAAAAAAAGAAGAATAATTCTTAACCATTCCATGTATCTCACTCACTTATATATATATCGAAGTACTCGCGTATCCATCACGCGAAGGCTCGCACGCGGGGAGCGTCTGGCATCGCGCCGCGAACCATATATATTTTCGGGCGCTTTTCCGAGAACGCTCGCGCCTGCTTACGTACATATACTCGCGGTTCGGCGAAACGATGAACCGTTGGTATTTCAAAGAGAGAGAGAGAGAGAAAGCATGCAAGTGCATTCAGAGATGCCTTCGTAGCTAGAAGTAGTATAGAGAGACAGATGACGACCGATGGAATGTGTCGGAGTAGTTAAGAGTTGAGCTCTCTTTTTTTCCTTTTCTTTTTGGCGAACTATATATGGTTGGTGAAGCTTGCGGTAAGTTATGTATATATATATATGTGTGTGTAACTGAAAGTATAACTATTGACAGCGATGAATTTTAAGTAATAGAGCACATAAGACCCGCCTATATACCTATACCTTGGTTGCGAAAATTCACAGTGCAATAGAAATAAACTTTACCACTCCTCCGACCACACGTGTGTATACAGCACCGCGGTATATACTAATTAGTCTCGGGAAAGGATCCCAGTCAATCAGTCCGGTTAGGTATCTACAGCGATGGAAAAAAAAGATCGTTGTTTACGAGTATACCGAGGGAGGTAGTTAGTAGTAATATACGTTAAGATCGATCTACGCCTGTTAAAACTTCGCAACCATATATACGCGCATATATACGAACGTTTACGAGCTTTGCATAAGCAGACATCTACAAACCTTTTTCTTTTCATTCACCATAACCTATAATAATCATGTAATTTCGAGGATTTACATTTCACCGCGGGTTTATTAGAGGTATATATACGCAAAACAAAAAAACAGGGCGTAGTTCTGAACTTGGGTGGTTTCGGCTTTAAAAATCTATATCAATCGTCTCGTATACATACACCAAACGTCGTTCTTGCGCAACGCGCACGACGAGAGAGAAAGAGAAAAACAACGGTTTCCCTAATCATATAAATTACAATAGCTCACGCGCACGCGGGCGACAAGGACGTAGTCGCGTGTATATAAACTCGCACGCGCGTATATAGTGCCAAGGCCGGCCGATCTGCTGATGCAGCAGCGATCTTGCAGAGCGAACGATGGGTTGATTTGGATTTCGAATTGAAGTGTATGTATACGTGACTTTGGTTGGAGATCGATTGGAGTCAATGAATATAATATAAATGCAATGGATGATTGGTGTGTGTAAACTATGTATTACACGCAAGCTTACGCTTATATGTATAGTTATAAATTCGAGTGTTGGTGAATTAATGGTACGATGATATATTTTAATTTTCGAATGATTATATCCAAGGCGTAGCAACTGTTACGGTATCTTTGAATTCTTCTAAGAATCTTATACGTGAGATTCAATTTTCATAATTAAATTTGGATGTTTAAATATATACTGATTCCTAAATCACAGTTTCAGATTAAAAAAAAAAAAAAAGAAAAAACTGCGACAGATCCAATTTAAAATACCCTACCTCCTGTACCTAGAACCGAAACTAAAGTTACTAAACCGACCCCTAAACCAAATCACCGTCACAGCCAATCATTCAAATCATACATATATATCCAAAACCATCATCTTGAAACCCGTATAGATCAGCGAATCCCTCTTCACTCTTTTCCTCCCAAAAAAAAAACACGCACCCATACCGCTTCCACACGGTCGTCACGCGTCCCTGGGCCTTGTGCGCCTCTCGCCGATTCTCGAGCCACATTATAACACACGCGCGCACGTGTCCTCGCGCTCACTCACTCACTCGCGAGCAAACATGACCCTACATTCCAACAGCGTGACGTATATTAACAGCATATCTTTTTTCTTCTCTCACTCGCACGCGCGCACGAGCGTAAGGCCGTTGAGGCGCGCGTTCAAGCCTTTTGTTTACATTCTGTAAGAGATGAGAGTGTATATAGGAGTTAAGCTCGCTCGCTCTGTGTGTGATAATTGTGACGAAATGTGTATATATAAGTATGGAGAGAGAAAAGGTTTGATGAAGATGTTGAGTCGGTATGTGTATGTGTGATTTGAGTTGATAACAACTAGGTGAAAGCGATGAATGTGGTTGTTTAACTTTTTTATTCGCATGGTATGGCTTGGAGATGTTTAATGGTAACAGAAAGTATACTTGCGAGTTATAGTCACTTTGGGCAGGAGCAACTTATGCCTATATAAGATCTGTGTGATAAGAAAAGACGGTTACCTGTAACAGAAAAGGAAAAAAATGGGAATTAAATCATTGAACGACTAACAAAATAGCTACATAATTCTTATAAACTAATTCAAATCAAGCATAACTCAATCACATCATGCAACCAGTCACCCTTGTGTTCCCAGAAACCGTGTGTTTTAGAACCATGACTGTGTGTTACATCACCGCGGGTACCATCATTTTTTATGTCGTTGTCACGGTTTCCAATACTTTTACCGACTCGTGCTACACTTTATACGTGTAATATGTTTGTTTGCACTCTAACACCAGCCTGGAATTTCTTCCTCAAAGGGTTATTACAGCCACGAGATCACCCGAATAAGATCGAGAAAACCAGTAATTTTTTTACTATCGTATTGTTTACGATCAGCTACCAAAGGATCGCGCGTGTAGGTGTATAAAAAACGTTTAGAAGAGCTCTGAACACTAACAATAAAACAAATCGGAGGCCCTATATATGCTATGTATATGTGTTCGCGCTATTGCGCTTGGAATTCAAGCGAAATTAAATTACGCTCGTGACTTTCGCGTCGACATATACCGACGCGCTGCTGCTGGTGGGCTTCCGGGCGATTCAGGCACTGTTGCGCGAGGTATATCATGTGTGTGGATGTTGTAGTTGTATAGTGTGAATAAGGTAGATAAGGAGACTTCGAGAGGTCTTTGTACCTTTAGTATATAGAGTGGTGTATTGAGGAAGTGAAAATTTTTGTAATGGATTTAGGTAATAGTAGAGAGGAAAATCAGAAAGGTTTTCTTACTTAAATATAGTTTTATGGGGATGGTTGAGATTAAAGAGAAATTTTTAATGCAAATTATGATGTAAAGAAGAACAACTCTATATGTCTGAGTTATATATAATCAAAATTCTTGTTATCCCCCTCATAATAACCTCGCACGTATTACCCAGTACATCACGAAGTCAACCCGGATTGTTATCGCGCGAAAGAGAGAAAAAAACATTTATAACTACATAAACTGACGAGCCAAGTGAAACTCGAACCACGAACACACACCGGGCGGAGGGGAAAGTGGAGATGCGACAAACGTGTATGGGATACCGGCGGGATTCACAGAAAAACGGTGACTCGTCGTTTCTCACCATTTGTGATAAGGAAGTCGACCAAAATGTAGATGAATGTTAAGCGAGTGTACGTGGTTTTTTTTTTTTTTGAGTGTAAAGATGCTGGATGGTTATGTTGTTATGTAAAACATATAAGTGGATTGAACAAGCAAGCAAGGAAACTGATCATAGATCTTATTGACACCAATGTATATAGAAGGAAATTTTAGTCTTAAATTTCGGATATATCGTGTATCAGATGTTTTTAATGTATGAGATTAGCGTATTACGAACTTTATGATTTCTCGTAAATCTTTTAAGCGACAGTTCTGACTTGTTTATACTCTCGACAAAAACCGAAGAAAACTGGAAAATTTCGAGAAATATATTAACGATCGAAATTCTACACATTTACACGATATAGATTTTAATAGTAGATAACAAATGTTGAAACTCATGTTTGAATAAATTCTTCATTTAAAATCATTTGGTCGAAAAACCCCATTCGACTATGCACACATATACACATACCATCTCCTTAACGAGGTCAAATCATTGGAATTTCCCCTGGTCATCTCATTTCATAACCTACACGTTTTTCCCCATCATGCGACATACACGCACGGCTAATCAATTCCAGACGGTCGACTAATTACGTTCTGCGAACGACTTTCAACGATGATTTACGAAAATCGTTGACCATCACATTCCCATATCAAGCCACTTTACAGCCGCGTTTATTGATATAACGACGACGCACAAATCTCCGGAATCCACTTCTAATTATGCGTAACACCGAAGTTTACAGCTATATTTATCACCGTATATATATATATATATACTACCAATCCGAAAATATTTCTCACGGGCTTCTAGGTATATATCTAAAAATCTTCCTCTATATTACACTTGAAAATTCCTTCTAAACTAACGTGCTAAATCAATTACCAAACTTCTCGAACTACCACCACCTCGGAAGAGACAAAAGCTAATGCACTCGTAAGAATTTCCAGCAAAGACTACGCCGCGCGCAGACGCCCAATTACGTCCATGGGGAAAAATTCCGGGAAAGCCGACGGCGACGGTAGTGTTCACGCCGAAAGAAACAAAGAGCACCGTGCGCGTGTATACCTTTTACCTCCGCATTCCTATAGAGCAGGCGCGTACATAGAAAGACAATGCACCCGCTGCTGCTGCTGCTGCGTTTTCGCAGGACTACCATGTTCCGAGATCGATCAATTGTGGGAGAGGGCGAAAGTGCGCTGGGCAGCATTCGTATACAGAAAAATTGAACGTGGATTTTTTTTGTTAATGGTAGGAATTGATTTTTTATTGACTTTTAGCAAACTATAATGATTAAAGTAAAAAATGTTAATGAACATTTGATAGAAGAACATTATACCAAAAACCACTGAGCATAGCTATCAGCTAAACTTTCACAACGTATATCACCTTCCACGCACACTATACATTTTCCGTAACCGCGGTAGCTCAATTTCAACTTTTCCAGCTACACACCATGTTCCATTGTTCGGGGCATGCATGCGCGTGCGCACATCGCTCTCTGGCGCCGGCCGAGCACGTCCGTTCCGCGACTACTGACCCACAATTCGCACGTGTGTGTATATGTGTGTGTGTTCGGTGGCTTTATGGTTCGCTTCGTTCGCGTGCGGAAGTTATCGGAGTACAGTAATTCGTGTAAGTATAAGAAAGTTCGAATGTTGGTAGTGGTGTATATGTAAGGATGGAATGATTGGAGGGTGAATATAGAGTGATTGTTATGTTTAGAATTGATGGAATTGTAAATGAACCTATACTAATCAATTGTGAAGAAGACTGACACGTACATCTTCATCGATCTTCCGAGAGAGACAAGCATTTTCTTTCGTATATACAAGAAAACACGCGTTTTCTTTAATTTTACAGTATTTTTTTATTCTTTCTAGTAAGAAACTCTAATCAAGAACTTGAAAATAAAAAAAGTATAATGTACATGTTGTCTGAAAAATTTTGCCCATTAAAAAATCTCTTCATACTTCAACCACCCTCATTTCTCCATAACCTTATACACTCGACTATTTCCACCTGCCCATATAGACAATATATACACACACCAACCGCGCACCTTACATCTTTCACGCGCGGGAACCGTACAGTCCACGCGCGCGCACGCGACGCCCACGCGTATATACATATAACCATACACTCGCCTCGGGGAACCACGTTGATGTTGTTGCGTAGGACGGCAATTAAAACGCACGCCGAGAGGCGAATTCCTCTCCCTCTCTCTCTCTCTCTCTCTTCAAGGCATGATGGATTTCGACACGCGCGCGCTATACTACGTGAGTTGTCTTATAGAGAATGAACGGGATGGAGAAACGAGGAATTAACGATACCCGCGAGTGAGCATCATTATTATTCAAGTTTCCGAAGATGGACATCGTATATATATATATATTTTTTGTTAGTAGTGGTATGGAATCTCGTCAAGTTTGATTGGATTATAAAAATTTGTCTACTTATATACTTTATGGGTTCATATATCAATCGTGTGTGTATGTGTGTGTGTGTATAAACCACTTTCACCTCGATCTCAAAAACCATAATCACACACACACGCCCACACGTTGTACACCACATAAACGCGATAAATAATCTACGCTTAGGCGAGTGGAAAATATATACACACACCATGCGGAGGAAGACATGAGACGGCGACGACGTGGAATGCTTAAGCGTGGGCAGTTTTGCGACTATGTATAAGCGTGGGCGTCGTCGGCTACCTGGTGAGATATAGAGAAATGCCCTTGGGGCACGAGGGAAAGGATAGAGCCACAACGACTAGTGATTATTAGGTTTCGAGATGGCAGGAATGCTTAAGAAGAAGAACATGGTACGACGTGGTTTGGTTTATATAAAGTATATATAAATTAACGAAATACCAGAAAGGATGAACATACTTTATGTATCTTTATTTCACATTTAAGCTATTAAACTCATCGTTACGCGGCATTAGAATACCAAATATCAAAGGTACCCGTGGTGCTTTATAGTGTATTAGAAAGAAAAAAATAAAACACCGATAAAATCATCAAATGCGTCAACGCGCTACCGTCTACGATCGTTAAATCCCCACCCCACACCCGATAAAAATCGGATTAACATTCGAGATAAAAGTTTTATGTACGCCGTATCAATTCGAAACCCATATATACATGATGCTGAGATCAAATTTCTACGTTTATATTTCTTTCTCGATATAACTCTTGGAGGTAGCGAACTGAGATTCCAACGTAACTTGTTGTCAAAGAAGAAGGAACCATTTGACGAGAGCGACTTACTCATCTATATCGCGGGAACCCATATATCCATATACGTATAGTTGAAATCCAAGAAACCCGAGAGAGAGAGAGAGAGATCAGTTCTGAAGTAGGCACATAATCGTTGAGGAATGTTAATTGTAATATACGCGGGAAGTGCGCACTACGAGAACGCACGCAGGATTCGTGGTAATCTCTGCCATACACACTTGAACTAACTCCTCTCTATCCCTCTTTTGATACCGATCTTAACTTAGAAAATTTTTCTCGTATCTCCTCTGACAAATCCATTACCAACTAAACCCCAAACCTCTTCCAGTAAACCGATGTATATTTCTTTCAAAACGATGTATAGCTATGTATAATATAGACAAAGCGAGAGAAAGACCGTCCCTTGCAACCGCAGCTCAACCAACAACCCAACGTGTCACGCTTTACGACTTTTCTCTCTCTCTTTCTCTCTCTCTCTCTTGCATAGACTAACACGCAAGGATGCTATATAAACGATTCCCGCGAATGCTATTACACGCGCACACGTATATATATTTACATCCCTGAAAAAGGCGTGTGTAATACCACGACGACGTTGCTTCGCGGAAAAAGATACGTTGGTGTAATTCGCACGTATGCATGTGTATATAGAGAGGTGCATGCGGAGGTCCCCGGAATTCCGGGACACAAGCGGCGTCACGGCAGCTGTGTTTCGTAATTGGATGGTATATGAGCCTGTAGAAGAGTAGTGACTGAAGGATACGCGGAGAGGTGGGGATTGGGGGTATCATGATTTTCTAAGAATGTTTTGTGATTTCAACGTGTCTTGTACGTGTACTAAATTTTATTCACCTGTTATTTTGAGAGGAGCTGGAGTGTTTCTTTTTAATAGTACATTAAAGTTGAGGATTCGGCGTACAAATATATATATAAAATAAAAAGTCTATATAGAAGAGAAAGAGTATATAAATTCGATGGTTGGCACTTTATAAACCTAACTATTACGAGAGTGAGATAGAACGACTGGAATTCTCTACCCAAAAATAAAGTAACTTGACCAAAATATAATTAATTGACAAACAGCTCTTAAAATACCCAAAACAAAACCAAACCTATACATACGTATGCTACACTCATAAACCGACAAAACCGGTTACACTTACTTTTCTCTATTTATTTTTTTCAACAACCACGCTTGGGCTCTTTTTAACAGCCCGGCGGGATTTTTCGCGAATACCACGGAATTTTTATAAAAATTGGACCGACGTTCGCTTTCGCGTAGGAATTCACCTTCGTTAAAAGATCGCGCGCGCGCGCATACATGTGCATACGTGAACACGAGCGTCTTTCGTAATTTTCCAAGAGAGAGAGAGACAATGGAGAGCGGTGCAATTAACGTGTGCGAAGGGGGCGACGATTATGGGCTTATATATCGCGAAAAAAGGTATACGCTATTGCCAGACGAGCTGATTCCACGCGAGGAGATTGGGAAAATAAAAGAGTGGCTTCTTTTTTTTGACGACGCGGGAACTCGTTTGTTTTCGTGCGTGAGAGAAGGAAAGTCGCGAGAGGTAGAGTGGAGACGACTGAATGGGTTTGAGGAAGAACGTGAATGGCTTTTACGGGCGTAAATCGTTGGCTACTTGATGAGATGATAAGGTTGAGTAACGTTTTTTTTTTGTTTTAGATTTATGATGTTTTGATCGGACTGAGGGTTGTTTTTTTTCCAAACTGTATGTGGTTAAAATTTTATGTTTTGCTTGTATCCGGTTACACACGTTGTTTTTAAAATACCTATATGCGGTTGATCGGAAAGCTTATATTTTATGCATACCTTATATCAGTAAAATCGGAAATACATTTTTTATTATAAATTCATGTATATAAGAAAGATTTAAAACTTTACAAAAGTCCAAGTTTCACATTAATTTAAATACAAAAAATACTACCACATTAACCCTTAACCCCATCTTTCGTATACTTTTATTTATATACACCACCCAACCTACACCCTACACACGCGTGCGCTAGTATATAAAATAAGAAAAAAAAAAGAACCACAAAAAAATAGCATCAACCGCGCAACCGCGCGCCGAATTCTTTGGCGCGTTTTTCTTCTTGGCACTCTTTCCGAAAACGGATCGCGTAGCGCAGGAATGCGCGCGCGCGCGGCTCCTTCCAAGTCGTTTTTAGAGCGGCCGCGGAATGCGGGACATTTTTCTCTCTCTCTCGCTCTCGAAGCCCCGCAGATGGCGAGCAGATGTCGGTAAGACTGAATCTGTCTGTGTCTGTGTGTGTATACGTAGCGCTCTGTTACTACTGCTGCTGAGATGGTTTTTTAAGAGCGTTTTTAGGATCGTTCTCCGAGAGATAGAGTCGGTATAGGCATGCGGTGGTAGTATATATAGTGGGTTTCGCAAAAGCGGCACATTTTTTTTTGTATGTAAGTTATATACACGTATAATGCGAGTGTGGATGGATTGAATGGGAGGGTTTGAAAAATTGGATACATATATACGACGGGAAGTGGTGGTTGCGAATATAAAAGGAATTAAGCAATTTTTTTCGTTATAAAAGTTGTGTAAGTTTATTTCTTTTTGGCAAATATCTTTTATCGGAACAATCATTCCTTTTTTCACTTATACTTTTCAATTTATCAACTACAACAACCTCAATTCCAACAATTTTCCCAATCCCGTTCCTATAAAAAAAATTCACAGAACTCACGCGCGCACGCACATCTCTTCTCCACACTGCCGACACTCCACAGACACACATCGTCTCTCTCTCTTTCTCCGTTATTTAGCCAAACAACTCGCACACCGACCGGCGCGTTTGTTGTTGTTGCTGCTATATACCGCCGCTACCAACGCCGCGCGGCTGCTCGCTTTCTATATAACAGCACACGCCGCCTTTAGTTATTTTCGTGTGCCATCAGCAACGTCTGGTATTCTCGTGAATGAATTTTTTCTTCCCTCTCTCTAAACGCAAATCGCTCCTTTTACACTTTTTCTATCTCTCTTCGTTTTATACAGTCAAATATGACATAATCCCATCGTTCTTCTTTTCAGCAAAACAAAAAAAATTGCGTATCAAGTATCGATTCCTGTAGCACGCATTTAAAAAGGGAAGAAAGGCTGCTGTTATACGACGGCAGCTGCTGCTGCTGCTGCTGGTATACGGCAAGCCGAAGAATGCACCGAACGCTCGTAAAAATCTATTTCGGGCGCTGTGTTGTACGCGCTTCGTCGTCGTTTCGCGCTGGGCGATTCGTCCTCCGCTGTGTAGTTTTGAGAAAGTCACGCGCAGCTTCGACTGTGCAGAATATTATTATAACGTCGCGATAACCGGTAACAACGACGACTAAAGTTATGCGTATATAATATAATTATACATACACAAAATTTTTGTTTATTTTGGACGATGAAAGAAGATGACGCGCTCACGACGCATTATATAGAAATCACTGCGCACTCGCACGCGGCAACGGCAGCAACGGCAAAGTTACGTCGTGTGTCGTGTCGCAGTGAAAGTCTGAAGCTTTTACTTTCGACCGAACTTAAAAATCTCTGTGAGAGAAAGCTTCTGCAAAATATATATACACACACACGTATATATAAATACATCTATGCCGAAACCTTCGCGTCTATAGCCTCCCTAAAATGTGTTGCACATGCGCATGTATGTATGTATGCATGCATGCAAGCAGACAGTCCAACGCGACGTTGCGGGGCATGGGAACGGAGCGGAAACCGCAGGAGCGGAATGCGACTTTCACCCTTGCGCATTCCACCGCGCTGACCCGAAAAATGTGCATGAGCGCGAGGTAAGAGGAGGTTTAATGAGCCGCGCGTGGCTTGCTTGCTTACTTGTTGTTGTTTAGGTGCTGCTATGGTATATACAGGTACTGGTGTATACAGGTAGGTAGCAAGGTAAATGTGATGAAGAGTCGTTATATACAATGGCTCTGGTTTATAATGAAGTGTTCGTTATAGGCGAGCTAATGAGGCACTAGTCTTCAACCTTATATATATGCATTTATACTAAATTGTAAAATCAATCTATGTAACAATCTAAAACCATTATGACTTTTCGCCTCCTCGCTAGATATCTATATATATATAATCACATCACTATATATATATCTCCCTCTCGCGCTACTTTTTGCCCCCTCTCCCTCGCCCCCTTGTCATTCCCCTCAATTACCTTCAATTTGTCCCGTAAGTGGAGTGTTGTTTTGACTTTTTAATGAAGAAAAGAGAGAGAGAGGAAGAGAGGGAGTCAGTCGTCGTCGTTCTATCGCTCCTTTCCGCGCGCATTCCCCAATGATTGTTTGTAATTGACGGAGAGAGAGAGAGAGACTCGCACACGCGCGTGTGCTTCTCGTGTCTAAATGTATCGTTTTTGGGACAACGACGCACGCGCGAACGAGAAACACAACACTCGGTGGAATTTCCGTTTTATTTCTCGCGAACACAAGGGACCAGTTAAAAGATTGGTAACGAAGGACACCACCCGCAAAATGCAATCAAAATCCTGTGGTCTCTGCAAAAGGAGAACGCTATATACGACGAGAGAGAATGGAGAGTTAGAGATATCGAAGGAGAGTCTGTTGTATACAGTTGGCTCATATTATGCATACCTCTGACAGCAGCAGCAGCAGCATCCGCGCCGTAAAATAGGCGTTCGTCGAGTATAGTGCGAATCGATTTTGTAAAGTTGATGGCGTTGTGTGGTTAGATTGCGTTGAATTGAAAACAGCGGTTGTTTGGGTATACTTCGGTATATATGTCTCGTTTTAAAGGTACACGGATAGGTTACTTGTAAAACCCATTGAGAAGCAATATATCTCATTGACCTACTACATATATATGCGTGTATATGTATACGAAAACTACTTCACATCAAAACCACTATATAAAACCGTTAACGCTCGTACGCTCTAGTAATCATAAATTAATTGCTCAATATATACACGCGTATAGCTACGACGACGACTTTCGCATTTTCTTCTTATATAAATAAAAATCAAATCTTTTCCTCTTCTACACGTGTATATATATATATACGAGAGATTCGATTTCGGTATATATACACAAGTCGAGAGGCAAGGACCGGGCGTGCGCGCGCGCAGTGCTCAGGTAATTTAAAAGCAATTTGGCACGAGGTCGCTGCGCCCCGAAAGAATGTAATGACTCGCTTGGTTCTCTCTCTCTCTCTCTCTCTCTCTCTCTCTCTCTCTCTCTCTCTCTCTCGTGTGTATAGAATCGTGTACATAACGTGGTGCCCGGTAGCAGCAGCAGGCAGTAACAGCAGCAGTAGCAGGAGAGGCTTTTGCCACTCGGCTTACGCTCTCATTACGGCCGGACACGAAAATTGAAAGATTAGCTCTCGTCGGCGTTTTCAATTCACCGCGTGCGCGTGGTGGAAAGAGAGATGGAGGGGCCCCGAAGGAATGTCACAGAGGTATGGAAACATGGAAGAGGGGAGTATAGTTATGGTTAGTTTTTTGGGGAGGATCAGTTGTGTTTTGAGTAAGAAAATGATCAGGAAGGAGGCGAAAGGACATTAAGGTTCGCCTTTTCTGTCTTGTTATATAAATATTTCAGTGGAATATTGATTGGATGATTTCATTGATAATTAAAATAACACGAGGCAAGGTTGATATACTATTTCGAGAAATTTTTCCTGAGAAACACAGAATAACATTTTTCATAGACAAAAATCCTTTCTATCTCCTACTTTTTCTTTCAAAATAATCGACTTCTTATGAAAATCTTCTTTTTACCCATCAAATCGAAATCCCTGTCCAACTTCTCATGTCGTCAGAAAACTTCATCGTCACACCATCCCCCACCCAACTCTTCTCCTCCTGGCACGTCTCCAAGCTTCTGCTATCCGGGGGACAACACATACACGTACAGACACACGCATATCGACGGATAATGCAATTACAATGGGTCGCTCGCTCGCTCGCGCGCGTAGGCTATAAATATTCATCGGGCCGCGCGTATACGTACGCGAGGGGGAGAGAGAGAGAGAGAAGGAGAACGCGACGCGCCCGTTTAAACGGCAATTTTATGCGCGCGAGCGAGCGGCCGTTCCAGATTCGCGCCGAGGCCCGTGAGTATGTACACGTCGACGACGATGAAGATGGTCGTAGTGTGTAGTATATACCGAGTGAAGGATTGGAAAGGTTCTTTCTTTCTTTTTTTTTTTGTATAGGCGATGGACTTTCCAATATTTCTTCATGTGGTGTTTTTGTCGTCATTAGTTTTGCCTGGTTTATTAAATGGTTGAAAAAATAATGGATAGACGTATAATTATGTTTAGATTTTCAGGATTAAAATTAAACGAACGAAAATTTCGTTGTGAAAATGTGTGTATGTAATAAGTGATAGCCGTAAGATTCTTTGAATGGTGAAATTTACATGAGAATTTCTTCATTACACGAAGAAAAAGAAATCAGTAAAAGTTACCAAACTGTCAAGAAACCCGCAGACAGACTGGAAACCCTAAGCTTTTTTACCAAACATTTTGGCATTTTTTACTAAAATTTTTGTAAAATTTATAAAACTTTAAGTAAAAAAATGCCAAAAAGTTTGGTAATTTTTACTGATTTATTTTTCTCCATGTAGATATAAATTAACAATAACATCAAATTTCTCACAAAATTCCTCTACGGTGCTACAGAGCAACCTCGACCTTTCCGCACTTCTCCAAACCCATCCCCCCATACACACCTTACCTTTTTCTTCCCCACACGCACATCACCTCATTTAAATGCCTTCGCTCTTTACATTTCCTCGAATCCCCCCACGCACCCTTATCCCTAAAAAAAATCACCACTTACCCATCCTCCCATACACATTCCAAAGCCCCATGGATCCAGTTTTCACCGATAGCCCAAAACGGCCCCCGTATCGTACCAACGACCTCTACGCGAAGGGAAAAAAAAAGAAAGACACAATGAATCTCCTCTCCACGGTCATAAATTTCCAACGCGTGGTGGCCGCGCGCGTACACACACACACACACACCTGACAGACGCGCCGAAACAAATTGGTTCCGGCCCCAAGAGCGCGAAAAACACGACGAGAGATATGTCCCTATACGAGTTGTCTGTAGTAGTAGTATAGATGTACCGGGAATCCGATGCTCGTTTCCGCGAATACTAATGCGCGAGGGAGTATATACCTACCTGCGGATGCAATGTGTTTCGTTAGTGTATAAACGTATAGAGAAAAGAAATAGACCGTGGGTATATGGTGGTATGTAACAAATTCTCATTTACGCGGGGAGAGAAAATACAATTTGTCGGATTTAATTGGAGACCAGTGTACTGAAATATCTCGCGATGACGATCGCACGCCAAGAGAGAAAGAGGAGTGTTCTTCGAAAGAACATTAACCGTTTAAAGATTTTATTGATGAGTCACGCGCGCGCGTCCTATACGTATACCTACGTATACGTATACACTGAACACATTGTGAATTGAGCTATAATTAGCCGAACCTCGCTGTACGCTCTAATGGATCCAGAATAGGCTGATGTACACGTGTGTATATATGTGTGTGCTCGGATCTTCGCACTCTGTCGTAGACTGAGAGAAAGAGACAAGCACGTCGATCGTGTTGCATAATATATATGTCGAGCGTGACTTTCTCTACGAATGTGAAAGACAAACGTCGTTGCGCAATGTTTAGGTGGTGTGTGTCTTTGGATTCTGGCATGTTTATAAGGTGAACGAATGGATGGACATATCCGTTATATATGCGTGTGGAAAAAACGTGGGCTTTGACAATGAATTATTGTGGCCTCTGTTAATCTTTAGACCACCGCAATCTTTCCGTGAAAAGGTGCTGCCTTTTTTGGAGAAATGTATGGAATATCTCGATATTTTCCTCTGCAGAAGAAGTAATTGCTGCAGACTAAAAGTTAATTGAACTTGCAATACCACTGACAAAATCTTTTATCACCTGCTTCTATAATTTTGTCTATAAAAGGTTGATAAGACCGGTACACCATGTACATGATAAATAAACTGAACCGGTATACCACTCCACTATATATACCCAGACATCAATACTCCACAATCTCCGGAATTGATAAAAATACACAACGACATAGTATTTCTATCTCCCTAAAGGCAACTTTTCTCATCGCGAACCCTGAACCATACCGCCGCCACTGCCACCCGCGAGTTTCACCGTGACGAATAAGGGTTATCATAGCTACCGGACTAACTCCTTTCACCGGCGCCTCCGGAAGCCGTGCGCTACACTGTGTACGACTACACCGCGCGTAATACGCCCGATCGATCCCACGTTCGTGGCACGCGAGCACAAAAATCAGCAGCGATCAATCGCATTCCGACGTTCTGCTCGAGGCTTATTATCGGCTACGTAGATCAGTTGTAGATGTGGCTGGGTTGGCGGTTGGGTTAGGGTCTTTAGGAATTAGTGATTTGGGTTGGGTTGCAAAGGTTGGTGGTGATGATTGTTATTGGTTAATTATTGATTATTCGTGGATATATACGTGGTTTGGATAATTTGCTTTGGGTGGTGTAGAATCCGAGATTAAACAGATAGAATCGTTGATGAACGTGTTCGAGTGTCGTTTTGCATCGTTGAACAAATTGGGTGCTAATCCTAACGTCAGTTAACGAATTCGTCAATGCATATTTATCATGATTGAAATCAAGAAAATTTATCAAATGTGGGTTGGTTAACAACTGGACGAAGAGTGTAATAATTTGACTAATTCGATTTTAATGTTTACGATTATGAAATAGAGTCAAATATAACGCAATAACTCTTTCTAATCAACGCACAACATAATACAAATCATGTTCAATATTATATACTGGAAAAAAAGTTTGCTTCCATCTCTGTTACCAACATGGTTGAAAAAATCTTGTACTAAAAAGATCGTTGAACTAAAGACATCTTGTTCAACACCTCGTACAGCTACATCCACACTTTACGTCCACCTTTCTACCAGCAACAGCATATTCGAATGATCGATGATCCTCGCTACAACGACGATATCAAACCGTATATCACTCCACTCAAGTCCTCGTGCGATCGACAATAATTTTTCTCAAGTCTTCTTGTGCAGCGGTATCCCTCTTCTCACTCACGCGCGCAACTCTATATACACATCCGCGCGATAAGCCGCGTTTACGCATTAGGCAATTGCGACGAATTTTTCCCGCATGATGTCACCATTCGCAGCTCGCACACGCTCACGACTGATAACAACAACGCGTTACTAAACGCGCAACGTTCTTTCAATCTCACAATGTTTACCCTCGTGCGTCTTCTTCCGTGATTCACATCGCACGACGCATCCTGAACGTATCATCATCAACGTATTTATACGGTGAACTCTCTTTTCCACTCGATTAGTCTTAAATCAGCAACGATATTATATATACATATTTTTTCCCATATTAATCCGACCTCGTCGAGAATCGGTTATAATGACTAACGCCATTATTTTAATTGCATTTGTTGCGGGTACCCGCGGTTGGTGTTATCGCGTGCCTTGTAAATATAGTATGTATAATATAAAGTGTAGTGAGAAAAAAATCCACGCATATATATATATATGCGTTGTGTATAGTGCGAATACAATTGCACACCCGTAAACGAGTGATGTATTATAGAATTATGCGTTAATATAGCTCCCGTTATTTTATTCACATTTGTAAGATTTGCTACTTTGCCTCGTTTTAATTGAGAGAAAAGAGATGTACGTTATCGGGTTCAAGAGCGGCAGACTCGCTAATTTCCGCGCTACCGGTGTTACACACGCGGTAGGGGAATTAGAATGGCGTTTATATTCAACAACGAGACTATATCTTTGAATAGGCGTATACATATAGTATAGTTATAATTTCGTTCCCATTCCACACCGCTGCTCTTTTCTACAATCTACATCCACATATATATATATACACATACATAATAATAACCTCGCGATATCTTCTTTCGCGTTAATTTCGCAGCAATCGAGTTTAAAATACTCGGCTAAACAAAGCCTAGAAATCTAATCTACCCAGCTTATATATTACGGACACAACCGTTATCAAAGCCAATTGATAACATAGGTGTATATATATAAGAAGTAAGAAATCATCCGGCAACGTTGATATTGTCCACCGAAAAAAGCTACTCTCACCGATCGTCAACGATATATACTCGAAGAGTTTCGTCATCCATATCCATATATCCCTAGGTCGCACGACTTGCACACACGCGAAAATGGGGGTCGCGTTAATTAAGATTCTAAGTATATCCGGGCGGGAGTTAGCTGCAGCATCTCTCTCTCTCCCTCTCTGCGCAAGCGCGCGAGACCCGCTTTTCCACAAACTCGCTCTCTGGCGTGCGTTTATAGTCGTTGGTAATCTCGGAGTACCGGGAACTGGACCGGTTTGTTATAGGGTCTTGCCAGCTGTGTGGTATAGAGGAATTGGAATTGGGGAATGCGAATTCCACGTGACGAATGGTAGCTAGTTTGTCACTGTTGCAAAAGAATGTGTTTTAAGGGTCAAAATAAAGGAATCGGTTCCCAAAATTTTGCGTCGCTTCGTGTACACCGTTGCACGTGCGGTGAAAACTCAGGCGCGGGAGGGGAACTGTATGTGCAATGTAAGAGAAAGAGACGGAGAAACCACGAACTCCCGTTAAGCTGCGCGTATACTTACACACGCACACACGAGCGAACGACGTTCGGCAGAGCGACTGATCGACTCTCGCGCGCGCGCGGGAAGAAAGTCGCTCGAGAATTCACATCGATATATAGCATTCTCTCGCGTGGCAGGCATACGTGTGTAAGCTCGCGTGAATGTACGGTTTCGCGAGTGTATATATATGCATCATTGCGAATGTATATTGCATAGGGAGTGTGAATGAATGTCGTGCGGCAGTTATTGGGAGCGTTGGCTTGAAATATGGAATTTCTTAGCAGAGCCATCGTTGTTCAATCTTGAGAGAATGAAATTTTTATGAAACTGTAAATGATAGCAATAAAAACGTATACAATTGAGTTCTTACTTTTTCGTTAACGACCCGATCATTGGTCGCCGATAAAAACGAACCAGCCGCATAATAAAGTTTCGAATTCAATTACAACACGAATCTTGCTGCTAATGAGATCTCTCACAAAGTAAATCAGGATAAAACTGTTTGTATACGAAACCGCAAAATCAGCCGTAATTCAAGTCGCCGCCTTTCGATACACACCACCCAACCATCGTCATATATACGAAAAAGGCTCTAAAGACGACGACGACGATGATGAAAAAAAAAAAAACGACTACTATCTACCAACCTCAAAATCCACGTTCCCAAGCATTACACACAGCACATATATATACCATACCATACCACTATACGAGGTCTCTTACAACGTATACGCTCGCGTGGTATGCACTTGCTCGCGTATATATACGCACACGGCGCACGCCGGCATTCCAAGCCCGTTATAACATCGAGTAGCGCGCCTGAGAACGCGTTGCGAAAGCATCGCGCGCAAAGCAAAAGCGTACGCGCATGCACATATATACTCGCCCGATTTGGAGTTTTCCAGGATGCAAACGAAGAAGGAGGAGGAGGGAACGAGCGAACCTTGAGCGTTATGCGCTGTGTTGTTGTATGAGGAGGTACGGTTTTTACGCGCGTGTTTGGATTCGCAGTCGCGTTTTGTTTAATTATTTATACTATATGTAGGGTATGTGCATTGTTTTTTTATAAGAGAAATGTCAGTTTCATTGTATGGAAAATTGAGAGATCGTATTGAAATTCGATTGAGTTCGAATGAATTCGCGCATTATATATACATATATAGTTTGAACAAAATTAATTATGATGCGTTGTGATAGTCACGGTCGATAAAACGAATTCAGCTACCGTATTCCGGTGTCAATTAAAAAGGCAAATTTAAAAAAAAATAAATAAATGCCATTTGTCAAATTTTGATTTATCGGCGGTTCACGGGTTAACACGCGCAGTTGGCATCATCGTCGTACCTTACAACATATGAATGTCTCTCTCATTCGCATTGTCGTCGCGCGTTATCGTTCGCTCTCGTGTAATTCAGATTTAATTGCGGCCGCGAGTAGGTGATGAATGGGCTCATATATATGTATTATACACCGCGGGTGATATTTAGAAAGATATTGTAATAAAGTCCGCACCGATAACGCACCTTACATAATAAACAAGCAATCTCGTTGAATATATTTTTTATAAGAATTTTTATTTTCGGAATTCTATACAGCCGCGGTTTCTAAGAAAATGGGGGGAAACATGTGAGATTTTAAATATAACCGATTGTGCGAAGAGAGCGGGACTTCAACGAAATTATAATTGAAATTAAAATTCTTATCAGCAATGTACTGATAAAAGAAGAAGAATAATAAAATATGAGATGCGAATCGAAAGGGAACACCGCTATCCGGGTAAGTATATATATAGCACATATATATATATATAGGTTGTCCAATCCGGAATCAATGTCCCCATAAAACACGCCCGCGTTTTTCATAGGTCGCGCACACACAGGGACGCAGGGGGGGCCCCAATTAACGCCGCGGCCTTGAAATACTTCGCGAAGTCTGGCCCGCGGCTTGAAGCGAAGATATCCCTTTCCCCCCCGTCTTCGTTCACGACGTGGGGAAGTCGAAGAGGAAGAGAAGGAAGAGAAGAAGGAAGAAAAAGAAGGGAAGAGGACTAACGGGGTAGGAGGAGGAAGTCAAAGGACGGTGGAACAGGAACGAAGAGAGAGAAAGAGAGAGAGAGAGAGCAACGCGGGGTCGAGACGCTCAGAGATAAAGAGCAAGGAACGTGAATGGGAATATGTGTGTGTTGTGTGTGTGTGTATACGTACGCGCGCGTGGGACCGGCTTAACGGTGGAGAGAGAAGCGGGTTGAATGGTTGTACGGGTGGTGGGTATATACTGCAGGAGGAATAAGAAACGGGGAACGGTGCGGTGTTTTTCAATTGAAAAGGGGATTAATTGATTAGAGTGTAATTGGATCGTGGTAAAGGTTCGCGATATGAGATAGATCTGTATAAATGCATGAAGGTTACGTTGATATTATTCATTCGATTAAAACAAACATTTTATTTTCAAATCGTGTTTAGTGGTTCACAAACTGAATCTTATTTATTAAAATTTCCAGTACCCTAATTTTAGCCAAACCCCAACACGACAATAGAATAACAAATCAATCTTATAACAAATACATCATCATTGTCACCGTGTTGTATAACTTTTACCTATCATCACCCATACCCACAATTTTCACGCGTCCGATCACCTTCATACCCACATTTTATATACATATATATATATAATTCGCGCGGGGCGCGCGCCTCGTCGGCGGCACTGCCGTCAGGAATGCGGGCGCGGCAAGTATATCGCGCGCGCGTTCGCTCACGTCGCAGCCTACTTCGGTGTATGTCGGCTCGTGTGCTGCGAGCTCTTGAAAATCTCTCTCTATCACTCGTTTCCCTTCGTCCCTTGCTATGTATACAGTTCTAAACAAACTATATAATAAATGAATATTTGTCAACTTAAAAAATAATCGTGCGTGATGAGGATATAGAATAATATTGGAATAGTATACTATAGAATTGTTAATAAGAGTGTTCGTATGTATACGTGAATGCGGTAACGTATGATTAACGTTAAAAAAAAATTAACTATATTTCCAATGGCTTACGAGTAAAATGCATATAAGTCCACAGGGCATTGGTACTCGCGCGTCCGTCACTGTGGTTCGCACACACGCGCTCGCCGGAAAAAGTATGTGCGCGCGCGCGCGTGCGGACGCCGCCACGGCGGACCGAGGACGTGCACACGTATATATACACGCGGCTAAGAGCACACGTGTGTAATACGTACGTATGTACATACGTATGTAAGGAACGCTGACGTACTGTCGATTATTATTATATGTTTTTTTTTGTTTTTTTTTGCGGTATCTCATGCTGTCATCGTTTGAATAATTAATTTAAAATATATATGGAGTTTCAGGTCATTCAATGAAAATTCGAATTTTACCTTATTTTTTTAGTCTCAAGTATTTTAATATATTCAACGGTTACTTAAGCCATTCACGATAACTTAACTCTCTTTCCTCACTATTTCACCGTCAAATTTCAAATTATATTTTTTGTCCTTATCAAAACCTGTATCGACCAAAAAATTATTATACAAAAAACTCGTTTCCATCGTCTCTTCAGTGGTAAAGAAAAAAACCTATAGCTTCGAAAAGCTACCGCACACCGCCACGCCATCCTCCCACGTACAAAGCTCCTCATGAATGAGTCCGCATTTTTTGTATATAACCGCGCGCACACCGAAACGATGAAATTCGCGAACAACCACGGCACAGGTAGACATATATATGTATTATACATGTCACTTGCGTAAGTCTAGGCCAGCCAAGCAACAACTGAATGAATCGTCTGACGTCAGTGGTCGACCGTCTTTTTTTCTCTCTCTCTTTTTTTTTGCAAAACTACTCCACACGCGCGTTGAATGACTCGCGGGTGTTATATATATGTATAGAGCTGTAAACAGGATGTGTCTATATACTGAGATGGTATCAGAGACACATAGAGATAATAGATTTGCTAATCGGATGATTTTTCGGTTCGTTCGGTTAGGGTGTTGGGTTAAGTATATAGAACGGTTGTACAAGTACAACACGTGCTTTCGAGGTATACGACACGTGCCCGCCGTATATATAACCGAAAATATTTGTAAATTCACGGTACACCAAAGTATCTCTCTCTCTCTCTTTCTCTCTTCCCCTCACGATCAACACGCATGGATATATATCACTCGTTCTCAAGTAACATACCGTCCCGCAATAACAACATCACATCCTTATCAACACGTGTCAATTGTAAAGCTTCCACGTAACCGCATATATATCCAAAAATAGACATTCACACATACCACAACCATAGAATAATTCGCTTTATATAATTTTGATATTTATATTATTCTTATTTTTCAACATACCTGTCGCGAGGATCGATCCAGGTCGTTTTCCTCGTGTTGTGATCGATGAAGTAGACCTTGCCGTCGTAGTCCTGCGCGACGTCCCACCCTTCCGGAAGCGGTATCTCCCCATTCCGTCTCCTTGGCATATTTCACTGCGCTCTAAATCCGGCAAGAGACAACATAACATTGGATGATGATGATGATGATGGGTGCATCATAGATCTACGCGCACGTATATGTGTGTATACATATGTATAAGTACATCACACACACACACACACATAAGCTGCGTCGTTATATATGTGCATGTGTATAGCCGCGCGCGCGCGCGCGTGTATACGTCCCCTTCTCAATCATGCTCTCAGTTGTATTCGTATATATAGGATGCATTCGTATATAATACATGTGCAAGTGAACAGATAAAGACGATTTTTCGGTATAATTTTGCTACCACCTCTCCTTTTACCGATTACTTTGTGACTGTAGTGCAATGGTTATAAATGCGGTTTTAATTTATTTAGTGGTTATTGAAATTTAGTATATATAAGCGCAGTAGTGAAACTGTTATTCGATAAAAAAATAAAGTTAAACGAAGTTGTAATGTCTATATAGTTACAAAAGGAGCGTACTTGACTTTCAATTATTTCTCCGCTGCGGAGGTCACTTTACTCTACGACTCTAAAAGATTACTGTATATACAAGTAATATTTATTAATAGAGAATAAAGTTTACAGTTTTCCTTTAAAAATGAACGAAGTTTAACGTTTTTAATGTGTATAATAATTTGAAATATCATCGTTCTATATATTTCGTCGTAACACGCGTAACAAACGATTTTGATGTTATTAATGACTGTTAGATAACGACCGGTGCGCGATATATGTATTAGCTTAAGCGACATTAAAAATATTTTGTTAAAAAAAAAATATATATATATATATATATATACCGTACCGCTTATACCCAGCACGTGTATACACGTCTCATCTGTGTGTTTATGTTGGTGTGTCAAAACGCGGAAAAAAGCAGCACGCACGTTGCGACACGCATATATATATGGACGATATTTTCTTTTCATTTCCTTTGCGTTCTTTTAACTTCTTCTTTTTTTTATAAATCGTAACGCCCGAAGTATATATTGCCATTATCTTATTAAAATCAAACACGCATATATTATGTAAATCGCGTGTGTGCACTTGTCGGCGGCTCTCTACAATCTATACGCGACATATTAGCATACAATGACTTTATTGCTCGGAATGGAAATTTAATTAAATATATATACAACAAACGCTAAAGGTATTTTATAGTAATTAGATTTACAAAGATTCGCATTATTTTTCGAATAATTGCGAAACGCGCGTGGACTTCGAATTTATACAGAAATCGGCCTTCTATAACCCGTGAGCTGCTTGCGCAAGATTATTTATATAAGAAAATTTTTGAATACTTTATGCAACCGATTTGTGAACCGCCCAGTGTAATTACGAACGTCGTCGTCGTCGTCGGTTCACGTTACGAGTATTTAATTAATCGGATTCGTTGGCTTGTGCGCGCGAGTTCACGTTTTTTTTTCCTTCTTTTTTTATTTAACGATTGACAGCGGTGCGCATGGCAATTCGAGCCGCTCTCTCGCTATACATCGGGTTTAGTCATTCGACTATAATTTCAGGAATGCCTTTAGCACGTGTATGTGTGTATGTATATCGTAACGATTTTCTCGCTATATATACCAGTCGTATTACCGAACGCGTAAACTTATCCAATTGAATTTTCCTGTCGTCGATTTAAACCAACTTGTTTGCTCCAAAACGAATAAAAATAAAAAGCACCGTTTACATATAGTCTTGGTACCACGAAAACAACCTGTAACCATACCGAAAAATCCACCGAAAATCGGTAAAACATAACTCGATTCCATTTTTTCGAAAAAGAACCTCCGAGAGAGAGAGAAAGAATCTCTCCCCTCCATCTGTCCACGTCTACACGCGCATTCCTCTTTCTCTCCTCTTCCATCCCGCACTCACACATCCCCACATCTACACACTCGCACGTATACATACATCCACACTCGACAGGCATCCTCAGAAAAAGTAGACCTAGAAATAGACAAGACCAGGCGTACGCACATACATATATATACAGCTAAGGGGACGTACACACACACTTGTCGATACATACATACACAGAGAGACAGGTATGTATGTATATACAAAGCGCGCGCGCGGAGACACCGAGCGCGCGGCGCGCGCGCGTCCGCCATCATGAATACCTCATTATCATGAGCGGAGTGACGTCAGAGTCCCCGCCTTCAGATTCCTCTCGAGCGGAATTCCACCGTTAGCATGATAGCGCTGCTGCCGCCACCGCCGCTGCTGCTGCTGCCGGAGCTGTTGCTGCTGCTACTCTCGTTGTATAAACAAGCGGGGATGTGTTGTATGCTCTCGGCAGATTGAAATTCCTCCGTCTTCGTTATCACTATATATACATGTATACGCACACTATACACACTGAACAAAACTTTTTCTTCTCTTCTTCTTTTATAGATTTCTCGTCGCGTATGTATAATACGTATATCACTCACTGCACTGAGGCGAAGCGCTGAAGAAGCCGCTGCTCCTCCGTCGGCGCATCATCCCCGTCGCTCTCGAGTATCTATATTTAAACGCGCTCTCTCTATCTCTTGCGCCCCGTCTTTCTCTCTTACTCTTCTTCTCGCAACTTCTCTCTGTCTCACACGCGATTTTTCTCTACCTTTCTCTCTCTCTTTCTCTGCCGTGCCGATTTCTCTCCTGCTCACGGTATGCACACGCACGCGCGCACTGACACACCGCAGGCGCTTTTATATATATATGATCCAGCAGCAGTCGAAGAGCAAGTCGTCTGTGATGTTCCTCACGCGTTTCACTTTATAATAAAACTCCCTCGTCGTTATTATTATTCTTCTTCGTCATCGTCGTCGCGATAAAGTAGAACACATATATATCACCGCGCGTAACTTTATAACAGCAACAATAACAATAACAAATTTAAATAGAATAACAACAACAATAACAACTATAACGACGATTCATCAGCAGTTGATGGTAAACGTAGTGGTAGTGGTAGCAGGTACTGCTGGATCACACACAACGTACATATATATATATTATTATATATACTACACTCGCGCGAGCTCACGGCGCACACTTTCTCTATACTTCGCGAGTATGTGTACGTATATATATATCGTCGACAACTTATGATACGACCGCGGCTACTGCTGCTGTGTATTATAAAGCTGCTCTGCCTCTGGCGCGCGTGTGTCTCCCCAGTGAAGCAGAGCGCACTGCGGGCCGCCGCGTACTACTATACTGCTGCTGCTGGCAGCGCGAGCTCTTGCGCTCTCTCTCTCTCTCGCTCCACTCCACTCTCCACACTCGCTGCCTGCCTGCCTGCCTGCTGCTGCTGCTGCTGTTCGCCTTCGTCGTCGTCGTCGTCGTCGTCGTCGCCGCGCGCTCACTCACTCGCACATACTACTAGCGCGCACGCACTTTTCAGCGCCTCGACGAGGAGGGACATACATTTCTTTCTCTCTCTTTCGTTCCCTCTCTTTCTAGGATAGCGCTCAGGCAGCAGCGCTCGCCGCCTCTCTCTTTTAGGTTATATACGCGCTGTAAGGGTATATATATGTATGTATGGTATATACAGACGTATACATATATACGTGTGTGCACTGTACGTCGTCGTGTCTCTGACCGAGAGCGAGTACAGTGACGGCCCGCTAGTGTGTAGAGAGAGAGAGCGAGAGAGAGAGATAGGAGAGGATATCAACCTCGCGCAAGGGGGGAGAGAGAACGAGAGAGAGAGATAGAGAATAAACGTACATTCCTACCGCGAGGGGGAGACGCGGCGCCACCTTGCAGTCTGTTGCTTACTGCTGCTGCGGCTGCTGTTACTGCATGCACATGCTGCTGCTGGTGGTAGTGGTGGTGGTGGTGTAAAGCCTGTATATAACAGGCGGCAGAAAGCCGGATTATCGTTATACAGGCATCTATATATACACACATTGCTGGTACCATGTGTATACGTGAGGTGTTTGCTGCAGTGTTACGGGGGAATTTTTAGGCTTGTATGATCACTAGCTGGATTGAACTGGATCGAAACTTAGTACCCGGGAATTTGAGTCGGATGTATATGATAATGATGATGATGCTGATGTGCGTAAGGGTTTCGGGGACGAGGGTAAGAAAAGGTGCCCGGTGGTTGGATGGATTTTGGTTACGGAGGTTTAAATAGAGGGGATTTTTCACAGGTGTTTGGAAGTCTGGAAGGGTAGACATGGTTTTGGAGTGTATATAATTTAATAGAAAAGGATTCTTTTTGAAGCATAAAATTTAGGTAGTTTTGAAGAAAAGGAAGTTTTGGAGAAAGTTATATTTGACTAATATTGTTAATTAGTTATTGGTAAATCAATAGGTTATTTAGTAAATTTCGAAATCATTTGTAATCTATATCAATTTTTTTTAAATGTCTGATTTTTCAACGCAATGAGAAGTTTCTTTTTCGACGAACGTCTTATCTTCAACAACATTATTTAAATGCTTTTACCGAGTTCTAAGTATAACTATACATAATTTTTTCGTTAACAACTTTATGACGACAAAAATATCCTCACGACATGACATTTATACGTATAAAAATAAAAGACGAAAAGGAAATAGACGATCATAACTCTAGATCACCATTTTCACGTGAATGCGGTGAAAATATACGTATACGTGTGTACGCAAGTGGATGCATTATTGCATTATTATATTCTAAATACCATTTCCTACATATCTACATACACTATATCGTCAAATGCTCCAGACCATCAGAATGTTTAACTTCTATATATACCATTATACGGAATTCATATAAGATACATAAAACTCGAGGTGTATTAAAAATTTCGATATACACACACACACGCGCGCGCGCACACACACACACGCACACAAGAAAATTATTTATATTATTAGAGATTTGAATACCTATATAGCCGTTGGCGTGATCCTATCGATGAATATTCCAAGCGCTAAGACAGCATGTTTATGGAACGTATTTAGTCCTCGAAAACGTTTATATTTCATATATAAACACACTCACACATTCATACACACACACACACACGATTCTCGACCAAATACGCCGTTTTCAATATTCGTAACGGATATATAATTTCTCATTTCATTTTATTGCACTAAAACAGTTATGATATAGGAAGTAATAGCCTACGAACTTCTATATATAAAACTCATTTTCAAAATATTACGTTTCAATATTATTTTATAATATAGAATGAATATACATATTTTTGAGAGTATTATTCAAACATAATATTATTGTATGGGTCTCAATTTTTAGAATACCGATAAAATCAGATACACAGCTTATATATAAAAATTGTCATAAAATACCCCAATATTAAATTCGGGGCACGGTACATTTTTTCCTGCAATTTGCCCTTATTATCAAATAATTTAATTCCCGCTTATCCTCATGAATCATATCATTCAATATTTTCAAAGAATCTCCATAATTCTTCTTGCTCCAATCTCACTCTCAATGCGAAAAATCGCAATCGCGCAAAGAGCATGGTGTACATGATATATACATCTATATACAATCATTAACGCATCAGCATGTGTGTGGGTGCGAAATGCTTTCAGCACAATACATAGGTAAGGTACCTATACACTGTGTGTGTATATGTGTATATACATACAACACATACACACACAGCGCACGCGAATTCTCTCAACGTCGCGGCGTGTGCCACGAATCCACGATGGCGATGGGCCACGTGACCATTTCACCTCCCAGTTTTGCTATATCCCCGTACGTGTATACACCTCACTCACGTGTATATACATAAGTACATAGTGTGTGTGTACATGCGCGCTGCTTGCTGCTGTGCTGCTGCTACCATCTTCGACGACGCATAAGTAGTGGAATGTGCGAAAGGGACGTATCGTCGACGGCTGCTGTTGCTGCTGTAACGTAAAAAGGTCATAGACACCTTTCTTCGTCTCTATCTTGATGAGCGGCAAGAGATAGTAAACGCTAGGAGAACCTTCAAGCTTTAACCTATAGACGGTAGCGGTGATTATCCGTTTCGGTGCTGCGCCAGGTAAATAGATGCATGCATACGGGACGCAGCGCGCGCGCATTATATTGTATTGCGCCGTCGCATTTTCGTAACTTGCGCGGTATATTCGATGTCGAACGCCGTATACAATGGTGGTAATATAATAAGTTTGAATCTATGTGAAAAAAGAAACAAAAGTTATATTAGAATTGTATAGGTAGTTTGATAGATGTGATAAATGGTCAATGTTTACTTTGGCAATTTGAATAGTTTAGATATAACGGTTGGTAGAATGTATATATAGGAGTTTGTAATGCTTTGTTTGGGTGTAGGTATATAAGCTAAAGTACACTGTACTATCTACACATTGAGCAATATTAATGGTACTATCATTTGTTGTAGATCTGTCAGACTTATCAGTAGTGTCATGGCAACGTCAGAGAGCGATGATTTCGAAAGTGCAAATGAAGAGATGAGTGCTGCTCGAGTTGAGCAGTCCAAGAGAAGACCAGCCAAACAATATAATTCTATTGGTTCAGATAGTGATGACGATGTAGACTATATACCAGTCCAATACCATACTCCAATGAGAGGTTCTAATAAAGAAAGCTCTAATACTTCATCACGGCAACACAATCGAAGTAAGATTGGTTAAAATGATAATTAATTTTATGTTTATCTTGTGAGGTAACCTTATGTTTAATTTAACTTGTATATACGTATGTATGTTTAGATAAAAGCCAAATGGAAAGTAAAAAAACTTCACCTGACAAGTGTGAAACCAATGATGTAAAATGTATAAAAAACAACGAAGAACCAGCTAACAAAGATAGTACAGAAGTGTGTCAAAGTGATTCTACTGAAACAAAAGAAGAATCCAAGCCAGATATGTCTTCCGAAAAAACATTAGCAAGTACTGAAAATTTAAAAACTATTCCAAACAAAAGAGAGCGCCCTCAAAGGCAGCGAAAGTCAAGAGAGGTACAATCATTAGGAGCTAAAAAGTTAGGAGCAACAAAGATTGATAAACTCCCGGATGTAGAAACAACACCAAAAGAGGTTAAGGAAAAGCCACTAGCAGAAAATAGATCACCACCATTGAGACAAGAATGTTGGGAAGAGTGTGATGAAAAAAATTTACAAGAGGAATTGAGAAATGCACAAAAGAAAGAGTTGGAAAAAGAAATTCCAAAGAAGAAAGAAGTAGAAGAATCAGAAGTACCAGATGAGTTAAAATCAAACTTAACGTTTAAAGACATTTTTAAACCAGATGGTTGGGAAGGTTTAGGAGAGGATGTTGAGCTACCAGATGATCTTTCAGATGATAAATATCGTCCTGTA
This sequence comes from Torymus tubicola, assembly GCA_035583055.1. Taxonomy (NCBI): domain Eukaryota; kingdom Metazoa; phylum Arthropoda; class Insecta; order Hymenoptera; family Torymidae; genus Torymus; species Torymus tubicola. Next base: position 217,219 of record JAWWEQ010000027.1, read on the forward strand.
TTGAATAAACTTGCATCAGCAGGAGCAAATCAAGATAGCACAAATGGTAGTTGGGGTGGATGGGGTAGTTGGGGTGTAAGTTCTCTGCTTAATACTGCCACTGCAGGAGTTTCAACACTGACTAGTCATGTCTCACAGGGTTTATCAATGCTGGAAGAAACAATGGGAGTACCAGACCCTGTTGATTTAGTTGAAACAGAGAAACCAGAAAATTCTGCAGATAAAAGTGATAAGCCAAAAATAGAAGGTAAAGCCAATTCTTGTATTTACTAAATAATATAATATTGTCAAATAGAGTCTTTAATAAATACTTCTATTATTGCAGATAAAGAACCTGAAGAACCAAAAGAAAGTCCATCTCAATTCTTACCAGCTTCATTTGGCTTTGGTAATTTTATGTCTAACATGTCATCAATTTCAAAATTGGTTGAATCCACTAGTTCAAAAGTGATTTCTGGTGGATTAGATACTCTTGAAACAATTGGTAAAAAAACCATGGAAGTTCTTCAAGAAGGAGATCCTGGTTTAAGAAAGAAAAGAGCATTCCTCTCAACTGATAGTGTTAACCCCATACTTTCTCAATATCTTCGAGAGGCAAAAGAAAAGGCTGAAATTGAGGAAAAATCTCTAGAAGAAAAAGAGCTATCAAGGAAGGTTCATTTTGAAAGTCTCTTTGATGATTACCAGGGTTTGGTGCATTTAGAAGCTCTTGAAATGCTCTCTAAGCAATGTAATATGAAAATTCAGCAGCAGTTGGTGAATTTTGATGAAAATGAATTGACTTCTATGCAAGAAACATTAGATGAGGTGAAGGAATTATGTGATCTTGACGAAGATGAAGATGAATTTGGATTTGAAGAAGAATATGAAAAAGACAAGGAAAAAATGAGTTTAAAAGAAAAAATAGAAGAGGATTGTAAAGACTTAGGTGTTACTATTACTTATGACAAAATTGTTGACGTAAGTTTTGAAATTACTGCGACGAAATAATATGTTGTTTTAATTATTATTAAACTTTTTTCAATTTATCTATTTATTTTTTCATAGATTTGGAATGACATGAGCTCTCAAATGTCATCACCTGAATCGAAAGAACTCTCGCAAAGAGAAGTCTATCAAAAAGCCATATCAGCTATAGCCCAATTTACGGCATATTCTGTTGAAATATTTCACAAAACGGCAGAATTACTTTTAATAAAAGAACGTCGAAGTACAGTTAACGAAGCTGATTCTTTAGTCCACCTCACTAAGACTTTATCTGCTCAAATTGAGTCCGTAGCATATCTTTATAGCAACGTATTGGAGAAAAGAGTAGACGAATCTGAAAAGTTTGAAAGGAACTGTAATATTAGCGCGATATTTGTAGCGGTACTTTTACCTTTTTTATTTAACTTGAAAAATTTTGCAGACTTTTATCACCTTTTAACGAGAATCTTATTTTCAGGCAACAAACGCTAGTTTATATGTCCAAGAAGCATTTACTCTATTAATTCCAATCTTACAAGTCGGAGCTATATGAAGGATGTTTTGATATTGTATAATGATTAAAGTTTTAAGATTTTTATTACGAATTTATAACGATGAGAATCTGTGAAAGTTTAACGATATATATTATTAATTAAAGTTTAGATTTATATAAACAAAAATAGATTTATACAGGAAAAATATTGTTAAATTATGTATAAAATTCTTAGCTTCTCGTAAAATCTTTAAACTCACTGATTCATGATCATTACCATCCTCATATTTTCCATTATTCTAATTTTATTTTTAATTTCGAATTCAAGAATTCGTCATTCATAATAACTTACAAGGCAAACTGTGATTAAAAACGTATATATATAAATTAAATATTGAATAAAAATATTGGAATAGTGGAAAATATTGGAATGTATATTATATTAAAGATTATTATGAAAAGCTTAGAATTTATTTACAATGGCTAATATTTTGCCTGCAGTATTAATTCAGTGGTAACATAGAATTATGGAATTCAATTTCATAATATGTAGATAAAACTTAATCTTTTAAGATTAACAAATAGTTGCCAATTAATTTATTTTGAATTTAAAATCACGATTTTCTAAATTTTCTTAAATTTTATATTATTATTTATATCATACAACTCGAAAATATTTCTAAGATGTTTAAAAAATTATACACGAACTGCACAACTTTAATTATTATAATTGACTAATTTTAATTATTATATAAAAATAAAGATATCTTTTTATTGTTAGTATAATGGTATCCATCATTTACAATGTCTTTACATGATTATATATTGAACAGGGAAATGAGATAATTTGCACACAAACCTTCAAATAAATTACTTTTTTTAAAGAAAGTAGTGACATCTTTTAATTTCAACATAATTTACAAAATTACAAACGTTACTTAAAGTAAATACAAAAACTCAACCATCCCAAAACATCTGCTTCGATCACATAACACCTTATGCTTTTTCAGACAGTATTAATGTTTCCCTCGTTTATTGCCAACCGGTGGCTTTTGCAATTGGAAACTTGATGTCGTGTCTGTAGATAAAGGCGCTGTGAGGTTGGTCGGAGGGTTGAAATTCAGACCCGTCGTCGGAGGTTTCATCGTACTGCTTAATGAAAGATTAGCCGACGGTGTTGTGTTGACATTTCCCCACGCTGCGAACAGAAATAGAAATTTAAAACTTATTTTTGGTTTATGATGGTTTCATTATTGCGTGTAAATATATATGCAAGCAAAGGAGTGCGAAATTAATTAAAAATGTATGTACCATCTCTTTTTTTTAATATTAATAAATAATAACAAATTTATGAAGCATGATTTATATAAAGTTAAAATTTTGTTAATATTACAATTTATACTAAATTTAAAGGTTTTTAACAAGTTGATTGTTATTACTACAGAGATGTATTATTAGTTTTTTTATGTATTAATTAATGATAAAGCATAATTTTTAAGACAGAAAACGTATTGATTTTTTCTGTTCTGAGGTGTACAAGTTAATATTTGAAGATGTTAAGAAAATAATCTTTATGAACTTTATATTAAGAATTTAGTTGTCAATCAACTTGTTAGAATAAAAATATTAATTACTCACTGATGTATAACTTCGACACTTCCTTCACTTGTCATTCTTGTTTTAAAAATATAATAAAAATGTTAAATATAGGTATATTTCTTGATGTTTGTTAATGCACTACCTAGATAAATTATTAGAAGCATGAAGGAAAAGCAGTGAAAAAGTAAATTAGATTTAAAAAAATGGTAGAATGTGTCGCCGTTTATTAGTAATCACTGAAATGAATGAGCTGTAAAATCCCACATTGTGAAACACAAAGTTAAAGCAAACAAAATAAATTTTCAGTACCTCAATAAACAAATTAGAATACAGCCAAATTTTATTTTTTTCCTGAAAAGGTAAGAGAAGAATTGTAACACAGTTAATTGCTACTGAATAACGCTCAGCACTTGTCATTAAATAAAAATTTAGGATAGGGCGTATTAGACGTTAATCGTAGAAAAGAAAAAAGCAAAATAAAATAATAACTTTTATTGCACGTGATTTTGTATGAAGATTTTTGGCAAAAAATTAGAATGTGAATAAATGAACTGACAAGAAAATAGATACAGACTTGCTATAAGGCTATAATAACTTAAAGAATGTCAATCTATTAAATCTAAATAACACCTGCAAATAATTATATTTTTAAGTGGCAGAAGATGTTAGTAAACTTCTACCTTGCTCTAAATCCTTGCCAGACCTGAATATTGGAATTTATAGATAGGGTAATTATAATAATGTTATAATAATACAAAAAAACTTTAATTGTAAATATTTATTGTTCTATTATTTAAACATGGTAACCATTGCTTACCCAATGGATTCTGTGTGCCAAGACTGGGTTGTGGCGTAGAATTTAAAGCTGTTGAAGATAAAAAACTTCGATTTCCTATATCAGAAAATATTTTTATAGAAGCATTATTTAATCAAAATAAAAAAAATTATTTATATTTTAAATTTTCATACCTGGTCCAAACGGGGTTGGCCCACTCGTAATTTTGCCTATACTACTTCTATTTAATTTACCATCAGCTTTAAGATCTTCAAAAACATTTGTGTTATCTTTCAAGACATATTTTCTAAAATTAAGGTATTGCTCTTTTTGATGTTGCACTTTTGTATGTACACCTTGAAGTCTTCCAGCTACTGCCACAAGGGATTCATGTAGTTTATTCATTGCCATTGTTAATTCTGTAACCATTAAAATGTATATTTAGTAGATTTATTTCTTATAGCATAAGATAGTGTAATATCTTTATTATTTTACCTTGTGGGGTTAAAGATTTTGGAGTCATCATTGTCTGTATATGTTTTTCAGTTGTTTCAATTTGAGATTTAAATAGCATTAAATCATGCTCAAAATGTTCTGAAAGTTCCATGAAAAATAGAAGTGGTGCATTATTTTCATATTGTAATCCTGGTGGTGTATCATGTGTTCTTTGTGCAATTTCTGCATTTTGTAATGCCTTAGCTGTGTCCTGTTTAAGTTTATCAGCTAATGAGCGATCTCTTTGTACAGAACCAGCCAATGTTGTTAATATTTCCATCAAGGATGCTGTATCTTCTGAACACCTGTTTAGTGGTCTAGCTGAACCTCTGGCTATGTCAGAGCTTAAAACTTTTTGTGTTTTAACAAACTCCCTAAAATTAAAATAAAATTATACCTCTTATTAATCAACTTTTAACAAAAAATAGTTATAAACTTACTTAAATCCATCAATTGTTTGCATTAATTCATTTGGTAGTAAATTTTCTTTGGCAGCAGTTGGACTTGTACTACCTTGAGTGAGACCTTTATTCGTAACTGTAACATCTAATCCTCCAAGTCCTTTATTAGCAGTTGTAACTGGAGTGGCAGTAGCAAGTGCTGTTGTTGTGACTGGTTTTGTTCCAAATAGTCCACCACTTGTTGCACCAAACAGAGATGCTAAAAATATTTTTAAACAAAAAGGTTGTTTATAAATAACTTTAAATTAATTAGTATATTTATATTTTATATTTGAAATATTACAAGCACTGGTAGTGGCGGCAGCAGCTCCAAAACTCAAGGCTGAACTTATTGGAGCAGTAGCAGCAGCTCCAAAACTCAAGGCTGAACTTACTGGAGCAGTAGCAGCAGCTCCAAAACTCAAGGCTGAACTTATTGGAGCAGTAGCAGCAGTAGAACTTGTTGTAGCTCCAAACGACAATCCTCCTGCAGGTGCTGTAGCTCCAAAACTTAAACCTCCAGTAGTGGCACTAGATGTAGTCGTTCCAAAGGATAATCCACCAGCTGTAGCAGGAGTTCCGAATGACAAACCTCCCGCAGTAGTTGCAGCAGGAGTTCCAAATGATAATGCTCCTCCAGTTGTCGAACCTGTGGCTTGACTAACAGCTGCTGGACCAAAGGGTAATAAGCCTGTTGATTTTACTGCATTTGGGGTTCCGAATGTTAAACCAGTTGATTGAGCAGGCTGACCAAGTGCAGTTTGTTGACCAAGAGCAGTTGTCTGACCAAGCCCAGTAGTCTGACCAAGTCCAGTTGTCTGTCCAAGTCCAGTTGTCTGACCAAACCCAGCTGTCTGACCAAGTCCAGTTGTTTGTCCAAGGCCAGGTGTCTGACCAAGTGCAATTGTCTGGCCAAGTGTAGTTTGCTGACCAAGAGCAGATTGCTGACCAAGAGCCGGTTGTTGGCCAAGTGTAGTCTGCTGCCCAAGCGCAGTTTGCTGTGCTTGAGGAGTTTGTGTTTGAAAAAGATTAGTTCCTGTAGATAAACCACCTCCTGTTGTTAGATTAAGTCCTCCAGCAGCTGTCCCAGCAGCCGGTGTGCTACCAAAACTGAAGATAAATATTTTATTTAAATCAACAAACAGTACTTTTTGAACTATTTCAAATGATTGCATTAGATTAACAAAACTCTTTAGGTTAGAGTTCACTTTTAAACTTACGCCTGTGTATTGAATCCAAAACCTAAAGCTGACGCAGTAGTGGTGGGCGTGCCAAAAGTAAACTTTGACATCTTGATTATCTTTTATCACACGCGAAAATATGCCGCACTCGCTCTGATTTATAAATTAATTTTTCGCAGCTAAAATACTTGGTATACTACGCGCGCTCCGAGGCCATCATTATCATTGCCGCTTATATATGAAGTCTGCTAATCGAACGCGCAGGCGCGCGATTCGATTGCCGTTGCCCGCGAATAAACCATTATTTTCTTATAAAAAATAAATAATTACGTAACTCTATCAAGCATCACATTTAATTAAACATGCGCTATTTAAATTGCAAGATGTGTTCGATAAACGCACGGAATCTCTTGAAGCCTTGCAATTATTAAAATATCTATATAACACTGCGCAATTATTAGGTCATATAAACAAAGGTAACTTGCCTGCAGCACACACTACCAACCTCCACTACTTAACCTCTCTATACAACACTATACAAAATCGCGCTTAATCCTAGTGACTTTCTCACCGGCAATGTTCGACGGCACTTCAACATCATATTCGCATATACGCACTGCGCACGCATCGCGATTCGCGACAGCAGCCAATCTGCCAATGCATATAAAAACCTGCGTCGCGCCACAGCAGTATCTCCGTCTCCCGTCCCTGGCGCGCTGCTGCTGTGCTGTGTGTCTCATCAGTCAGGCCACTCTATTCCGATCGCGATATATTCAGACAACACCGCCGCGGCCCACCGTAGTCTACGTGTGCCACGATGGCCGAAAAGGCTGCTGTTGACGCCGCTGTCACCGCTGTCACGGAGGAGAAGCCTGCCGCGATGGAGCCGCCGTCGACGACTAATAGCGGTATACCCGAGGTATGTACGATTGCTGCACCTCCTGGGGGAAATGTAGGTTTCTATCTGGAGAGGCTTCGCGAGGTAGCTGGAGAGTGTAGCATAGAGCATACACGTAGCACTCGCAGACGTAGTACACATATACAGATGGGGCGCGCGCACTGTGTGTATATATACTATACTAACGAATTGAAAAAAATGTTTTGACAGGTCGTCGTCGGCGCCGGAGCTGCTGCGTCGGTGCCGACTATTCCGGTAATAGCACGCACGTGGAAACAGATATAGAGATGATATTTCGTTTTGACTTTTGTTAAGATTTTGCGATTGTCTAAGACGTTTTGCGATTTCAGGATGTAAGTGATTGATTAGAAATGATGCAAAAGCACTGGGGGATTTGGGTTTTTGGGACAAGGTACTTTTAGTATTGTTATTCTAAACAATACAGTTTGTTTGTAATGTATATGATTCATTCTATCATCTTAGACATGAGACTTAACAAAAGACAGATTACAAACAGCACAGTTGAATAGATTCTAACAGCACGCTATGAATTTGTCCTCTGCAGGGTCCGTCAGAGAACGAAGTGAACACTATGAAGTTACAAGTGTCTCAGGCACTTGCCAGGCTTGAGGAGGGAATGGAAAAGGGAACAGAGTCAGAAGGTAGCACATGGAATAATCCTTCGGGTTTCCTTTCACATCCCAAGGCACCTGAAGATGTTTTCACCCTGATACAGGTGAGGGAGAGTAACATATTCTTATGTATATACTTGTAAATTTTCTATGTGATACTATAATTCCCTTTTATTTTTCAAAATATATAAACATATGAGGTATTAAAGTATATCAAAGTATAATAACTATTTTACTTTTAACATTTAATTGATCTATGTAAAAAGATGTTTTATATTGATAAAACTATACATATTTTAATTAAAGTTGATTGTAGAACATTATACTTGTTTAATATACATCTAGTCTTGTCTACTCCGGAAGCAAAGATAAGATTGCACAAATTTCAAATTAACGACATGCTTGAAAGATTAGATTTAATAAATATCTTTCCTGTATACGTAGTTTTATCCCGGATTTATAGAATAATTTGCAAATGTATTTTTATTTTGCAGGATCTGATTGTTTATGAAGATGCTCCTCAGGAAGATGGAAAGCAAGAGCCGAACCAAATAACTAGTCTGCCACCACTCACAGATGCAGCCAAGTTAGCTTTAATCTCTCATTCAATTTCGGCTTATGCAATATCCTTACCTCGAAACCATGCACAAAGGTTAGCTGGTCGGTTAGCAGCTGACACCACAAGGTGGCTTAGTCACATCTTTCGATTTGTTGATTGTGCCTCATCTTTTCATGAAGACCCAATTGAGGGACTTGTAAGGGTCACTCGATTGGCACTGCACAGAAAGTACCCTAGATATATAGATGAAGGTTTTACAGCATTAGCCAGTTCACCACCGTTAATTTATAGTTCTGTTGCTGCACCACTAGGTTTAGTTCAACATTTATGTAAACAGGTGAGTTTTTCATATTTGAATTTCAATATCAGGTGATTAATTTTTCTTGTTGACTGAGCTTGTATCATCTGTAAATGTCACTTAATCAATGATAAGGAAGAAAAAATTAAAACAACATCAAATATTAACATTTAAAAATATAATGTTAATTTGCGTTTAGTTATTGATTTAGTATTTAGTTTTTGTATGTTTTTTCCTTATCATCTCCATTTAATTTAAAAAATTGATTTATAGAAAAGCAAATAATAACCAAATTATACGATTTGCTTTGTTCCAGCTTTCTTTACCATTGCACTGTATAAGACCCATTCCATACAATACTATGTTCGGATCTCGTCACACTATGGACGTTTCGGCATTGGAGAGACGCCTGACCGAGGATTCTCAATCCAGTTCCGTGACTCCGCTTTTAGTGTTGGCAGAAGCGGGCTCCGTGCTCACCGGACATTGCGACAATATAACCAGGCTCCGCGAAATATGTGATAAGTTCAACGTCTGGTTGCATCTACGTGGCGACTCTTTAGCAGCCTTAGCTTTAAACAATTCCCCGAAAGATCTGGTAAAGACAACAAATGCATATTGATTTTATAAATTGCGTTAATGGCATGTAAACTAAATAGGTTTTTCCTATTTTTAGTCTTCAAAGATTGCAGATAGTATTACTTTGCCAATTGGAATTTGGCTCGGCATTCCTTCGTTACCAAGAGTCGTATCCTTTTTTTTAATATATATAAATACTATTTATAATGGTATGTGTTATTTCCCTTTTAAAAAAATATTCGGGAGAAAATATACATGTTTTCTCCATTTGAATACACACATTACCACACGCACGTATTCTCGACTCGTACATTAATTCTCCAGAAACTTCATTGTCCTCATATATACCCGTACGTCGTACGCATTATTGTAACCCCAATCCTCTATCTAACTCTCTGAGCGACCGTAAACTAGACCTGGAAAAAAAAGAAAAACAACAATTCACGTACTACTACTACTACTACTACTACTACTACTATACCATTCCAAAAATAGCATAAGGAAGCACTATATATCCTCTCTCCGCACGTTTATGCTAACTCGGTCGCATTCAAAATACCTTCTCAAGCTCCAAAATTCTCGCAACATGGCTATTTATATATTTCTTAACATCGTCCTCGCACGTCAAGACTCTATACAGGCTGACTGACACGCGCGGCACGCGTCCCACGTCCAGGGACACGACGTTGTCGTTGATATCCGGCCTGATGGCGGATTCACTATCACGCCGGTTACCTACCTTACCACTGTGGACAGCGTTGCAGGCACTTGGTCGTGATGGCATCGTCAACCGGTTTCGCCAGTGCTTCTTGGTCATTGAGGAGCTCTACAGCAAGATCAAGAAGTTCAATTGCATCAGGCTGCTGGTGAGTAAGCGAGCACACGTGCCGGTTAATGGCCCGGACACGTGTGGAATAGGTAAACACCACCGTGGTGTTTGATTATGATAAGGGTTTTTTTTGTTGTATCATGTTTGATTTGTTCATTTTGAACTTTGGTAAGGTGATATACTTATGGAAAAGTAATATGTTTCCGTAATGAGGAATTGTTTTTATTTTATTAGAATAATGTAGCCATATTTTTTAAATAAGTACACGATAACTAAATAAATTAGCATAGCAAGTTTTTCTTCATTAATTTTCTTTAAACGATTATGGACTATAAACTAGCAGAGTTAGCATACGTAATCAGATGAAAATTGATTGTTCCCATAAGGAAAAAACGTGATTTCGTTACAAAATTTTTTTACAAAATAATTACACGTACAGTTAGCCAGGTAGCAGTAAAACGAGTTGAAAAAGATCGTAATCTCGGGTTTTTTGTCTTTTTTTTACAAAATATTTTAGAAACGCGCGAAATCATTTGAGATAAAATAAGAACAAAGAAGCAAGGATAAGATATGCTTATTACATGAATAACGTGACGTGACGCCCATTAATTTTTTAGTAACATAAGCTCACCGAATGTGGAACTATTTAGCTAAAAAAACTATTTTAAACTACTTTTAGAGTATAAATCTTTATTGTCTCTTTTATTACTTTGAATAACTAAATTCGTTTTGTAGGATTAAATATTTTTTTTACCTTTATAGATTTTTATTTAAAAATAAATTTTCAACTTTTATGTATACATAGATGAAACGAGATGGGATCATTTATTTACAGTTTATAACGTATTACCGCACTAGACCAGAATTAATCCAGAGAACTGATTAAAAATTTTGTTCGTAGTATCATTTATTAACGCTTCGAAAAAATATTCTCTTAATCGCGGACTTTACTATCTACCTAAAAATTCAATACATATAAAGAATCTATAAACTAAATTTCGTTATTTATAATAAAAAAAAATTAATTTTTTTACAAATAAGATTTAAAAGAATTTCTATAATGTATGTAGTTAGTTGCAAATAGTTGTTAAATAACGTTATGTAACAAACAACGAATACGCATAGATTCCGCAATTACAGCACACAATACGACCTTTATAAAAGTGACCCAGTTACTACTGTCGTTAATTGCTTTATATATATATATATACGCTATATATACTTACTTCTGTTATTAACTTGTACGTGAGAAAACCTTTATAGTTTGTAAATAATTTTTTCTGTTTTTGCCAACCCGCATACCAATAACTTTACATTACAACTATAAAACCATACATTCTCGGAATTTCCAATCACAATTCGTAAACCAACCGACCAGCCTCTTATACCTTACAGAGCCAAGAACCCGGCGGCGAAACAGGCGCCTACACGATAAACGAACTCTTAGCGAACCCCATCAATGGTCCTCAGCTTTTGGAAGTAGTCACGAGCGCTTTGGTATTCCAATTCGTACCACCAGAGTCGGACAATCAGGAACTGGAACGTGTACCACCGTACTACGACAAACTTAACTCGTGGCTCGGTCAGATACTCCAACGTGATATCGAGAACGTCGACATCGAACTATGCGAGATCGAACAATACGGCATTGCGATACGTATCTGCCCACTCGAGAGCCCTGAGTGTCCACCCAATAGCGAGGATATCGATAATGTCATCGCTTGTCTGGATCAGCAGATTGTAAGTCTGAATTTTTTGTTTGGCGTTGTTATACGTGTTTTATGATGGTTTCCACGTTCGTATAATTATTTGAAACGATGTTAAGGTAATGTAACATAACGAAAAAAAATTGAGTATAATATTTACACATACGGAGCGCCTGACAGATCTGATTTTCCAAAAGTCAACTCAGACCACTTATTTAATTAAATAAAAGCCCTGGTGTCGATAAATAGAAATCTGTATTTCTTGAATTTAGCCAGTTTTAAAACGGATATATTTAAAGGAAATGATTATAGAATCACACAAAAAAATTTTTGAGCATAGTATTTACATACACAGAGCGCCTGACAATATTTCGAAATAAATGTTTGTACGTTAGGTTATTAAATAAAGGATTCGGGTCAATTTTGAAGCTTACATGGCCTTAATGGAAAACGTGAAATTATTATTATCCAAAAAGGCTTTCAATTTTATGGCTGATAAGGGAAAATAATTTATATACACGTGTTAACAAACATTTGTGCTATATTTAAAATCAATAAAAATTCTTATCAGATTACGAGTAAAATGGAATAGCGATGTTGTGAGAAAAAAACCGGTTTCTGACCATTATCGTGATCGTTGAATTTCATTTTTTATTTTGCATTCTACGTGTTGAATTGAAGGGAAAATATTTATAGTTATTCTTTTAATGCATTTTAAGAGGTTTAAAATAAACGTTATACAGTTATAAAGAGATAATATTATATAAAATGTTATCCTTTTTAGAGTCAATATTATATAAAATGTTATTCTAATAATTTCAATAAAAGCGAAACTAAACTTATCGACTCATTCTCCCGTTTAGGAAATTCTGTTGGCAACAGTCCAGCACAAAGAAACATTTGTGCGATTGGTCACAGAGAACGATTCGTTGCACCTAGTAGAAATGCCAGGCTGGGCTGGATTGGGCGGCGTCAGGTACGCGCCCCCCACGTGGGTTCATGTAATGACAGACCAAGCCAAGGAGGAGTTAAACAACCTCAATACACAACTTGTCGAGACACTACGTAGTACCGACGCTGCCTTTTCGCTTGGCGAAGGCGCCGATGGTCTGGCTTGCGTGCGGTTCGGAATGGTTACTCATGATACAGGTGCGTTATTGTGGTTGATGTTCGTGGTTGTTGTTGAGTTATAAATTAAATAAATGTTAATTGGCTAATATAGGTAAGGCCAAAAATACTGTATTTATCAGCTACATTTATCTTTTTTTTTATAGTAGTATAAAAAGTTATTGCGTTTTAATTTACAATCAACGTACGCTATTCTTCCATTTGTTATTTTTAAAGTATATAACTAGAAGAGATGTACTGTATTTTTTCTCAATTTTTCATAAATCTCCGTTTCAGACGTAGCAGAGCTACTGTCACTTGTACTACAAGTGGGCCAGGAAGTCGAAGCAAGCTCAAAGCTTTTAGACACAATGTCTGAGGTCGTTAAACGCGGTATCGAGGCCGCGCAAACAGACTTAGAGCGCGAGAACGCAGAGAAGCTGTGGCAAGAGGGTATACTGCGACACGTGCCTGTTGTTGGTACATTTGTTAATTGGTGGAGTCCACCGTCAAAGGAAGGCGGAGTCAGAGGTCGAAGCTTAAATCTCCAAGCCGGTAAGTTTATATCTAAAAAAATTTTTTTTGCTGTTATATTTTTGGTTTTGGTTCGTTGTTAAATTTCACTTTCGATGCAATGATACACAAGTGTCAAGCGCACTTTGCCATTGCTCTGTCGACAATATAACTTCTCAACAATTATACTTTGCAACTCGACACGCTGATTACAGTATCTGGAAATATAGTTGGGCTCGTTCACACATGTAACAAAGCTGAACTTTATAATGAACATATAAATATTCAGGAAAAGTAATATGTCACGTAGATTTCAAACAATAGCTATTGTCACTCGAGAGTATATAGCTTTTCATTTGAGTAATAAAACTTTTATCCTTTTTAGCACATTAATATCTCTCACACTTGAATTTTCCATTACTTTCTCACGCTTTTCTTGTTATTTAGGAGTAAACGTTTTTGAGGCGAGCAGAACGATAGTCAATAAGGCCGGTTATTGATTATTAACAAAACTAATGCACCTAGTTTTGTAAAAATCACATTTTCAACCCTGGACGCAGTTTTCGTGAAGTATATTTTGTCTTTTTTCATTTTTTACTTTATTCTTATTCTGTGTTTTTTTTTCATTATTATTATTGCTTACAATACAATAATCCATCTATCTCCCGTTTTTTTTATATAGCTTTATTTTTTCAACGTCACTTTAAATCATGATGTACAATATTGTTGACATCCGACTGTTAATTCTCCGATTAATCGGAGCAGCGCAAACATTTTCGGTGTGGGACTAATATAATAACAGGCTTGATTGACGTCCCCTCCTCAATACATTGCATACGATGCGCTACACACCGCATTACAATATATGCCCTTATGTATATATATATATACATATATAAATTAATCCAAACATGGTGGCAGTCGCACATAATAAAAACTGTACAATATCTCTTCCCAACTCGATCGAGCGATCCGTAGCTGAGAACCTCTCATCAGTTCCAATCCACATACAACTAACCAATAAGTTGGAAAATTTCTCTCGTTGCAGGTGTGGTTGAGAGCACAGAGAACATCTACAAGTACCACATGCAGCTTCAACCTAACTCGACGACAAGCAACGGTTCCGGGGCGCGTACACCGCCCCAGCCATTGGTACAAACACCCGTTGGTAGTACCGCATTGCCCGGAAGTCAGAGTCACAGCCGATCGTCTAGCCATTCCAGCCTCCAAAGTGGCAAGAACCTACAGCAGCAAAGCAGTGTCACTGCAGTGCCACCGGTTCTCGTCGTTAAAGACAAGCCCGGCGAGCTCAAGTCGTAGTAAACTGATGAAGATGCGACAATGTGTACTTGTTACGAGGTTTATTTATATACAGATACGGAGAAGGCGAGCGACGAAGTCGAAGTAAGCGCGAACGATGATCACACACTGCTGTCCGATTGTCGATCATTAAAATTTGTATTATAAGATACGGAAGCTTTTATTCGTTTAGTTCCTTTTGTCTTGACTTTTCGTTCGTTTGCTGTAAAGATGTTGGGGGTGAAAGAGAATGAGAGTAACGGTGGTCTAGCGGTTTTTGCATGAGTGAAAGAGAGACGTCTTGTTTTTTTTTATATATTTTTGTTGTGTAGGTGTCATTGGGAAAATCCGTTGGAATACCGATACGAAGTATTTCAGTATTCGTTTCGATACTCTTTTTGAATTCGACAACGTAGCGGTAAATCCTTTTGCCTCAATAAGTATCGCCCTGATTAACGCGTCGATCGGCTGAGAAAATCAAGGCTTGTGTACTTATGAATTTGCTTGTAAATATTATATAGACACGTGGGTAGAGCATATTCTTTGTAAAGATCATCTTTAGACTTTTCTATATTTTTCACTTAGCGTCCAACCCTTTATTTTAAAACTGCAAAACATTGTTTAGCACAAATTTTACACATACGGTTTTCGATTATTACAAACATTTATTGATATTAAAGATAATTTTTTCTAATTGTCTGCTTATTTTTATACGGTAGAAAGACGATGAATGATGGTAAAAAGAAAGTAAAACAATGAAGAGACCGATTGTAATCATGAAGTGAGTTTGCCAAAGATCTTTACGATTGATTTAACGTGCTTTTAAAGAGGAGGACACTAGGTTCCCACAATTCCAGTAATTTTACGATTTATTGCGAAGGCAACGTTTCGCAGGCGTAGCCTTATTTACACCTTTGAATAAACTTTTTTAGCGATGAAAATTATTTTTTCTTTCTTTTCTTAATTAATGTAATACTTAGCTGAGAAAGCATTACATTTTCGGAGCTTATTCCAAGTGGAGTTAAAATATGTATGAATAAGCATACACAATTAAAAATTGTTGATACCTAAACCAATAGAAAATTAAACTTTTATGTATATTTATATACCAAAACTGTTGTAATAAATTATTGCTACTTGAATAAATAATTATTAAGATTAAATCCGAAATACTTGTTGATCATTACTGCACCTCGATATAAATACAAATTATCCTTTAAAATTCACCTTATAACGTAAAAAACATTTTCAACTGCTTACTCTCCGACTCCCTATACTATAATACGCTTTACAAAACGAACCGTGAAGGCGCACGATTCATTCATACATCCGAGAACGAACCCCACGCTCTCAAAATAGTAAACACTCGTATTCCACGTATAAACTCTCCTTCCAACCACAACTCGCGTCAATCGTCATCACCCATGCTATTCCTAAAACCGCTTTAAAAATAATAGGCCTGGCAATCTTTCTCGGGCTCTCCATCTCGGGATTCGGCGATTTCATTATATAGGTACGCATACTTACGAATTCAAGAGAGTCAACAACAACGAACCGGAAAGCTCTAGAAGCCCGCGCGTGCGAGCGGGCGCATATATTATCGCGCGAATTACGCGTAATAAAAACAGAAGGGAAGCAACGAGAGGCGTCGAAAAAAGAAGTGAAAGGATATGGTAGAGAACGACGCGCGCGTGAAAACGAGCGAGAATGAGCAAATTGGCGGAGAACGACAATCACGAAATTAAAGGCAATCTAAGTCTGCAATGTGTAATGTCGCGTACAGTAGTATATAAGCATATATGTACACTTATCACTATACGAGTTGTGCATTCTGTTATCGGAACCTTGCATTTATATATATATACACACTCGTCTATGTACATACACTCACTTTCGCGGACTATTGGTATCGCAGCTCTCTCCCACTCGACGTAAACAAACAAAAACACCTGACGCTGGTTTAAAGATCCTGGCGGTAGTATAAGCGCACGCAAGTAGGAGCGAGACAACCATATGGATAACATATCTATATATGTATTTCGAGCGCTTATAGCGCAGTGAGCGCGCATTATTGTAGTCGCGCGGCCGCAGCAGCAGCTGTCGTCAGTACGCAGCAGTAGCGCGCGCCGCACGAAAGTGCGCGTATACGTATATATATATATATCATCTATACACGTTCGTTCTATACGTGCGCGTGCACTCGCTCTCTCTCTCTCTCTCTCTCTCTCTTGGTTCCTACACAACATACTCCGAAAATAGAAGAGGAGAGGCAGCAGGCGCGCGAGAAAGAAAGAAGAAGTGGAGGAACCGCCGTGAGCGCGAGTAAGTATAGTAGCCGCATAGTCAGTTAGTCGCGTTATACGAGCGCGAGAGCAAGCGCGCACTGGCCGTTGACTGAACAGTGCGTCGCCTCGATGAGGCGCGCCCGGGATGGAAGTGCTCAGCAAGACGACGACGACGAACCAGGAGGTCGTACACGAAGGATGGTTGATAAAGTCGCCGCCTACGAAACTTTGGCGAGCGGTATGTACAGTATATATACGTACGTTGTTGTTGTATGTACACACATGAGTGTATAGTTTTTTTTTTCTTTTTTGTTTACGTCACGAGGAGTGGAGTGTGGAGAAGACGAGTGAGGAGAGGTTATGCGGGAGGAAAGATTTTTTTTTTAAGTGTTATAAGTAGTGGAGGTTGCGTGTTTTGATATGATGGAGCATGAAATGGTTATAGGGGTCCTGGAATGTTTAGTGTTTTTGTTTACGTCACGGGCGAGTGGCTATTATATACTGTTGCTGATTATATACTTGGGAGGATCTATAAGAGATTCGGTCGTGGGGATCGATACGGTTTGACGGTGTTTACATCGTACAATGCTCCGCTACTTTTTTTTATCTCCGATCTACAGCGCTACTATCTCCTAAGTGTCCCATTAGTAAGCCATTTGAATAGTTTTGGGATAATACTCCAGTTACGGGGGAACAGGAATGCGGCTGGACATTAAAAAGTGCCACGCTAATATGTATATGTGCATTTGTACACACGCTGACAGGTGCAGCATTGTATAGGTTAGGATCCTCTCGTATATATATATGTGCACCTCTCCTTATCCTCTCCTCTCTTTGCCTCTCCCGTTGTTGTCAAGGACGATCTATACTCGCGCGATGGAGAGAAGAAATCGCAACACGAATGACTGTCTATTTCGCTCTCGTCGTCGTGATTTCCTCGAATGTATAGATCCATCCTACTTATATATCTTCTATCCGTATAGCGCTTTTAAAGGAATGCAACAAGTGCAATTCGAACGTTAGCTGCGGCATTGTTCGAGAGAGTATGCGTTTTATGGTCGAAAATTCCAGGTGCTTGAGAGATTGGCTAATAGTTGGTTGTATATATAGCGAGGTATATTAGGCGATTTCTTTTTTTTTTCCTCGTTCTTCGTGATGGACAGGAAATTATTATTGATTAGCGAATCGACGCGATTTCGTGATAAGAGGGATTTTGTGATTTTTATCAGACGTTGTTTATCTGTAAATTTATATAAATAGGTTGAGGTATTTTGTTGAATGATGTGTATGCAAAACTATCATTAGTAGAGTTGTGGTAGATATATAATAAGTATTTGCTTGTTTTATGTTTATTTTAAATACAGAAAATTATGCAACATGTAAATTAGTTTTTTTTTTTTTAGAATAATTAGTATAAATATAAATTTGATCTAGAAATTTCCTTGTAGAATAATTTGTTTATTTATAAATTTACATAGGAGTCAATAGTAATTTTAAATTTGATTATAGTATACTGTTTTAAATAATAGCAATTTAAAAAATTAATAGTAAAATGTTTCATTTGTATTTTGATGACTTGCTTTTCAAGTGTGTACTTATACAGATAAGTTTCTTTGAATTTTATTATTCAGACAGTTCTATCTACACTCACAAAGAAAATAACCTTGTGTGTTAGTCACAAAGTTGTATCACACGTTGATAAAGAATTTTATAAATAAAACATTGAAATGCTTAATAATAAATGATTTTTGGAATAATAGGAATAATTTCTTATTTATAGATAAAGATAAATATTAAAAAATATATATTTACAGAGATGGAGAGAAAGGTGGTTTACATTACGACACAGTGGAGAATTGCCTGGTCAGTACTTTTTGGAGTACTACACTGATAAGAAATGTAGAAAGCTTAAAGGAAAAATTGATTTAGATCAATGTGAACAGGTAATTTTATGATTTTTATGTCATTAAAAAATGTAGCTGTAAAAAATATTAAAATAATTCTAATTTAAATTTATCTTGAAGGTGGATGCTGGTTTAAGGTTCGAGAATCGCAAACAAAAGTACCAATTTATGTTTAACGTGAAGACACCAAAAAGGACCTATTATCTTGTAGCCGAGAATGAGGCTGATATGAATAAGTGGGTTGATGCAGTTTGTCAAGTTTGTGGTTTGAAAGCCCAAGATGATGAACAACAATTATCTCAAAGTAAGTTATACATTATTGAGCATATTTCATCTCTCATTAATTGAGACATTTTATATTTAAAATAGAAATAGTTATATCAAAATTTTAATCTATATATCAATGAAAATCTAGGAAAGTGTTCATAAATCAATAGAATGTATTGTAGTACTGTATAATATTAGTTTGATTTTAGAATATAATTCAAACAAAAATATAAATATTTAAGCATTGAGTCACTTACGTGATTTGGAGATGGCTCTATGCCAAAGATTTCTTTGAATTCCATAATAACTTGTTTATTTTTTTTTTTTCTATTTCAGTGTATCCATTTGAGTCACAAGAATCACCACCTATTTCGCCAACAAGTACAATTTCTGGTCCATACATTCCTATAAGTGAATGTATTTCTGGTCGAAGTCTTAACGATACGAGTTCCCTGAGTTCAGCTCTTGGTCAAGGTGGAGAACATTATGATGCTCCAAGGAGACTAGCTCCATCTCCACCAAGATCACCTACTACAACAGATGCTGAAAGTGTTTTCACAGATGATGAATGGACTGCTCCAGTTCCTAGTGTGAACTGGGAAACATTCCCATCAACCGGTAACATTGAAAAACTTTGAAATAATCAATTTAATACTGATTAATTTTTATATAAATTACTAATTTATTATCTTTTGGTAATGTAGGTGAATCAAAGCCATGTAATAGTGCCAGTGATGCAGAAATAGGTTCCTGGAGTGTGAGAAAAAGATTTGGCAAGCTGAGGATAGTTGATTCAGCAGCACCGCCGGCTGTGGAGGACATTCCGGCACCGCCAAGGCCTCCAAAACCAGCACACATGTCGATGGAGAACCCTGGGCATAATTATCTAAACTTGGATGGGGCGACGGAAAGTTCGAAACCAGTTACACCAGCAACGCCCGCGCCATCGACTCCAGCAACGGCCATAATAACCGATGAAACATATGATTTCCCGCGATCTCATCAACCGGATGATAGTGCTACATTAGGTAGACGGACAAGGCATTGTTATACTAATGCTGCTCCGACAAACCATGGTGGTAAGATATAATAGAAAAGGCTTACACAACTCAATTACATCTAAAAAAAATTGATATTTTCTCTAAATTAAAAAACTACTTTGTAGCAGGAAACGACGAACGCGTCTTCCGTTATGACTTCCACGACGACGAGCCATCGAGTCCGCGATCGGAATCGTCGGCAACAGCCACTTATTCTAACTTACCGAGCCCAAAAATCGACGTTGTTCCAAACTCGATAGCTTCAGTAACAGCACCTGCAACAACAACAACAGCAGTTACGACGACAGCAACGTTGCCGCAGCCACCGCCTGTCGTCTATCGGGAGCTAAAGCCGGGTAGGAAGACGAGTGATACGTTATCGATGATCAGCAACGAACCATCGCCTGGTATCGTAACCATGGGCTCAACGACAACTATGGCAGAGCCGAGTTCGGCGGAGCATTCGCCAGCGGAACCGCCCAGTATCAATCGGAAGTTAAAGCCTCCATTAACTAAGCCAACACATGAAAGTGAGTTGATGAATTATTAGTAATAGTTATTTTTATAAGAATTACATTTACGTTTTAAATACGTAATGTTTTTATTTGAAGGTCCATTACAACTAGCATCACCACCGGGTCGCGGAAGAGTGAGAGCGGCACCAAGTCCTACACCGCCAAGCACGCATTCAAACCGACACCAATCGACATCCGATGAAGATAATAATGCGTTCGAGGATAAAGAGGAGGTAAGATAAAACAATTCGTTTTATTTGAAAAATATTATAATAAAATAAATTTCATTCGTAAACGTTATTATTTTTTAGATTTATTATTATCAGGAACAAAACAATTTTATCCCTGCATCTTCTCGTAAATTTGTTGATCTGCAATATCTCGATCTTGATTTGGGCACCTCGGACAATTTTAATTCGTCGACATTGCCGCCAGCGCAATCGCCACCAAGTTCTACAGTGTATAAAACTGTTGATTTTCTGAAAACGGAAGCTTTTAATCGCACGAGACAAAGAGTGGAGGAAGAGAGGAAACAATGTACTGATGGTCTAACGTAATTCAAAACCCATTATTTTCGGTTATAAATGATAACCAGTGCTGTAAAATAAATTATTTTTATAAGTTATCTTAATATTTTATATATAAAAAAAATAAGATAGCAGTGTAAATATATATGTAGAATCTTTTTAAACCTATTTTGTCTGTCAAAAAAAATTGATAGGAAAAAGTTAGTTTTATCTTTTTATTTAAAATGTTAATTATATAATTTGCAGCACTGGTAATGACAAGAAGTTTTTAATTCTAAAATTTATTAAATTTCGTTGTTCGTAAATTACTGTTATGTATTTGGAAAGTTTTATAATCTTTAAAGTATCGAAAAAGCGTTTTTATCATTGAAGAAATTATTTATTCAAATTATTCTTTTATTTGAAAAACCGTTACTATCCGTTCTTATTGTAATATGATCGAATTTCAATAGTGGTATTAAGACTTGAAAAACTTTTAAGAGCTTTTGCATGTACATAAATTTTACACAATTGCGAATTGAAATACAGGAGCGTTTAATTTTCTAATTCTATAGAATTAGAAAAAGTATTACAGGAAAAAGAAAATAAAAAATTTTATAGCATGTAATATAATCGATCGGTCTAATCGATTGAAACGAATTTACTTTGTAAAGGAAATAAAAATAGATATTTTTTTATGAAATCATATTCAACGCGAAAGCGTTCAAAATTATCTGGAAGCGGATCAGCGTTGAATCTATATCAATTACAAGTAGCAATATTCGAATGGACCAAAAATGTTACGTTAATTATAGTAAATGTATCATAGATGATTTTTAATAATTACAGACTTAGCTGTATAGGTGTTACGTTACTATTATAGGACAAATTGTAAAATAAAAAACAATAATATACACATCATTACACTGTTGCCTAAGATAGAAAAATAAGATATCATTTTTAATAATTTTGGAAGCCCAAGCGTAATATTAAGGAAGCGCCCAAATCGTGCCTCAACTATTTAATGCATGCTAATTGAATATAGTTAAAGCAATTTTCTAATTAATACAATTTCAAAATTGAAAAATAATGACATAATTGTTTGCTAAAATTAGCTCTAAATTGAATGTAATGTAAAACTCATATTACTATTTTCTCTTTTAATAGTAATATATATTTTTTATTTTAAGATTTTATGTAATAATTATTTAACAATTTACCGCCTATATTTACAATTATACACTTTACCTAAACTTTACATACTGATGATTTTTTGTCTTTCATTGTACAAGTCAATATCGAATAACTTGCAACTAAAGTACTATGAACCCTCTACCATTCATAGTACTTTCATTATAATAACATAAGTTTATTAAAAGTTAAATCTATAATTTATTATAGTTAAAAACTGTATGTTTTATGTATCATTTCCGTATTATAATGTCGTATTATCAACAAACTGTATTAAATACATACATTCTTTTCTAAACGTTTAACATTTTAACGCACAATAGCTTTGGGGTATAGTATCTGTATAGACAACTGATAACACAAGCTAATGTGTTCAATAGCTGAGGCATCGGTTTTTTTTTAGAAAAAAAGAAAATAACGGTAATATCATGATGTAGCACAAATTTTTAGTCTAATGGAATTTCCTATATCAATACCACATATTTTTATTCCATAAACATAGCTAGTTTAAAGAGTAAATAGTTTTCTACAGTATTACTGTAATTGAATCAGAGTAAAGAAGCGTTGGAAATTGATAATGTTCATTCGTTTTTTTCGTCGCATATCCATTTTACTTCCTTCCGTACGTCTGATGTTGATTAGGTGGTAATGAATGATATTAATCTGTTCATTTGCGTATAGCAGACGAAAGCCTAAGATCAATTTTATGTGAGACATGATTCTTATTGGATTCTGTATATAGATAATTATTTTAACGGAGGAATTGTTTATTATTTAAGGTTAAATTGATAGTAATTTAGGAAAAATAAGAAATAAAATTTTTAAAAAAACAAGAAAACTGTTGTAATGTGTGAACCTTATACACTTAATTCACTATCATACAACCCAATTCTTATTTCATTTCTCTCCCAAAATTAAATCGATCAATCATACATGAATTAAAAATGTATCTATTAGACCTTATATATGATTTATACGAGTTAAATTTGCTATCCTTAAGCAAGTACATTTTCGTCGCGCCATATAAGTACTCTGTCAAGATAATCGAGTGAAGCACTACTCGTCATGATAATGAATTACGTATGCACTATTGACTAATCCTCTAATTCAAGTAAATCTTTGAAGTGCATGGTAAATATGCTATTCAAGTATTATTTCCAGTAAAACTGCTCTTTCCAATAAATATTAGATGAAAATTACTTCTCAAAAATTTTCTCATTATTTTCTTCAACAAATCAACTTTATTAACACTCAAATATTCATCATACAAACAATCTCTGAAAAAATAACAATATTACTATAATGTTCACATCATATTTTACATAATAACGTACACCTGCAGCACTAAACACGTTCTACCACACGTGCACATCATATAATTCCACCTAATCGTTAAATAAATTACAAGCCTCTACTATACTACATAATCTACATCTCCTCGTTGTCTACATACAAACCATCTTCTTAACCCTTATCCTCCTCTCTCTCCCCAGGACCACCTCACCCAGGAACACAGCTACCGCTGCGACTGTACCTGCCCCGAACATATAACAATTATAAGTGAATCTCTCGAGTGGAAACGGTTTACCCTGAAACGACGTATCCTCACTATTCCTCATTTCTTCTTTCCTAGCGATATATTTCCTATTTACATCATGAAAGCTTTTTTCATCTTCGTAAATAATGATCCCCGCTTCCTTCATCCATTGCATGATCGTATTAACCCGATTAAGCAGTGGCCAATCCTCACGTACGATGTACGCTACGTAGGTATCGTAAAGAGGTTCAGATACATGCACGTGGTCCTTGTCTATCGCGTAATAGTTCGCCTCGTAGCAGTCGCTCAAGCAAGCAACATCACCGTGAGATAATCGCTCGAGACATTCATCAAGGGTAGCTTCGATAAAACGCCGACGAAGGATAACGGAATTAAGGAACTCGTTGAACGTTGCTTCACCCATTACACGGTACCCTGAGTCTATTAGATCTTCAACTGTGTTGATATTGTTGTCAGGCGCTTTGCTGGCGAATGAAGAAGTCAGCTTGCTCCCGAAGTAGATGTTCATGTAGAAACTCAGTAAAATAACGTACGCGAACAGAGGTCTACTGTAGTTCATAATTGGCATCCTGTGTGTCGACATTCCTAGTAACGCCCTCAGTACTTCCAATACCGCGTTGAGAGCACTAACCCCCAGTATAGACTTCAGAAACAACATGGACATGCAGCTGGTAGCCCCAATAAATGCTAGTACACTTGGTTCCAGAATCGCGAGTATTATTCTCTTGGAACTTTGCTGAAGTTTTCTACTGGTAACAGCGCACATATTTGTGATATCGTGGGGATAAGTTTCCAGCCTCCAGAAAGATCTTCGGTAGTGCTCATTTGCCCCAGCGTCGAACGCGTACTTCATAAGGTCGTAGATCAAACCATGTGGATTTGCGTCTTCGTCGACGAAACCACGACTAGCGTAGATTGTTACTGTTGGCGAGGCCTGTAACCGCGACCAGATGATCTTGAAGACGTTCGCGTCTAGACCATTGAAATGTGATAATGGAACGGGGACGGATCGGTCGGCGAAAGGGGAGGAAAGAGTGTCGTGGTTGGAAAGAGGATTGAACATGTTCCTACGAATTTGAGCGCACATGCGAATTGGGTAGTCGGGTATCAGGAGGTCCTTGGCGAAGTCTAGGTGTGCGCAGATCGTTTGGTTGGTAGCTAGAGGATAGAGAAAGAATGAAAAAAGAGGTGACGATGAATATTGGGAAATTGTAGTGGGTGAAGGTTCATGGGGTGAGATTTTTTGGGGAAATTGTATACGAAAATTGGCTAGTTTACTTTTTTTTCGAACAACTCTGCTAAACTGTTTAAATTTGCGCTAAATTCTGTTTAAGTTCGAAGATTCCCGGCATTTACATAGATTTACCACAGATTTAAATAGTTTGGCATTAATATTTTTCAGTTATTGAAAATTAGTTTAATCTAAATTTAAATAATGTTGTCTACAGTTGAATATATTGTTTAATTTTGGCACACATAATTTTCGGCCACAGAAAATAAATTTTGCTTGATTATTCCGTACAGTTTGACACACTTTAGCCTAGTTTTTGTACAGATTCAAAATTGTAGAGACAATTTGGCAAATTTTGAATCAATCAGTGTTAACTTATTAAAACAATAATAAAAAAAAGGGAAAAAATTGATTAACGATTAACAATAATTTTAAATATTTGAGTACAATTAAGCATAATTAGAAATAAATGGGAGAGAAATGACTTTAAAAATATTTTAATATTGTTAATAATAAATCGTTGTTATAATTTATTTAAAATTTAGCAATAATTTGTGCTAAGGTGTACTAAAGTGTACTAAACTGTACAAAAGTGTGAAAAATTTTGTTAATTTGTGCTAAATGTCTGTAATTTACACACTCAAACATTGCGCGACAATTTTGCACAATTCGTCACAGTTTAGTACTTTACACATAAAAAAAGTTTTCTACTAAGGAACTGATAAATTTCTGTCCAGTACTATCGTGGCGATCAATTTAATCCAATTTTATTACGTTATTAATAAATAATAAATATTAAATTAATTTAAATATAAACAAGTAAGTGATAATACGTACAAGTGCGGTAAGTAAGTTTTCTTGGATATTTCATAATGTCTAGGAAAAAAATTGTACAATATCTAAGGTGATTTTACTCAATTATTAAATAACGTCTTCTGTGACTGATTGCTTTGATAAGTATTGCCCAAATTCTACGACTCAAATAAAATTATAATATATTTACAGGCATGTGACGAATAGCTGGAGGCCGCGATACTATTAGCAAACTACTACTAAATTAAAATAATTTTTCGTGAACCTTAATTCAATAAAATTGAATTAATTTCAATACACCTCGGTGAAATTTTCTGTCCCATGAGTAAGTACCATAAACAACGATTTTATCGGATTTTCTGGAAGTTTATCGGAATTGAAGAATCCCTTATTTATTTCTATATTCACCATATTTTTATATGTATATAACAAACAAAACTCACCATCCAACCCGCTATCCATTTTAAAAATAGTTATAGGATATTCCCCATGCCCATTAGTCGCGTTCACCACGTCCACCATCTGCCACATCTCACTCGACGTCCCAGAGAATGGATTGGCCGTGTAATATTCCATCCTTCCCATCTCCCCCACGCAGACGTACACCACGTGCAGTATATTATATTCCCAAGCTTCTGCCAAGCTACTATTGGCGTTTTCACACCTAGTGACCTCGTCTACGAGGAAGAACATCGCGTGCACGTTCCACAACACAGACATCCTCAGTCTCTTCAGAATAGGTTTCAGAGTGAACGGTAGCAAGGATGAGACGATGAAGACTTTAGCTGGGTAACGTAACCGGGATATGGTGACCTCATCCAATCTGTAAATTCGTTGCAAACGTTGGTGTCGTTCGAAGATCCGATCTTCGAATAGGGAAATTCGGTACATGGTGAGGGTAGCCGGGGCGCTTGAGTACCAGGTAGCGAAACTATGGAAGTCGCCTGCCATCACCGCCATGTCTAAGGCATTTGTCAGACAATTGCTTAGGATGTTCATCTAAACATAAAAACAATTTTCTTTAAACCCACCCCATCTAATTTTCTCACTATACCACCGCACTTACCACAGCTTCCACCACCAAATTCCCATCCCTCTCAGCGTCATCCTTCCTCAATACCCTATCCTCGCTACCAACAACAATCGACTGCGCGTTATAAGCAACAAGCAGTACAACCGTGACTACGGCGTTACGAGCCACAACTCCCATAACACCACCTCTGTGCTCCCATCTGAACGTGAAACTACTCGAGAAGCCGGATTTCATCGGTTTCCTTCTTCGCTGTGCGTAAGTACTTCCTGACATTGACATCGATTTACCTTCATGCGTTTCTATGTGTATAGGTATGTTTATATTGGAGATTCTCGCTTTTAACAAGCACACTCGCAAGCGTTGTTTGCCCAGCTCCTAATGGGACGATAATTGCGCGGCGTGCTTTTACCCGCGAAATAAAAGCTCCTCGCATAAGTAGAGCTTTCGCTCTGTATGCGATGTGTACTGCTATATATAATGTTCAAGGTTAAAAGCCGTGTCATCGTGTCTGAGGATATGTTATTTTTCAGTTGCGAATTCGGTGTTGCTCGTTTGTGATAGCACTTGTTTTTTTAAAGGGATCGTAACGAGACGTTCTATTTTTGTTTGTCTTTCGTTAATATTATATACCGCCCACTATAATGTGGCCTTGTTGGAATACATAAAAAAATAGCTTTAAAAAAAAAGAACGTATGTATATGTATATGTAACAGTACCTTGATACTCTGTCTATTCTATGATAGCGATATCGCAATATACCGATAACAATCTATGAGTTGCTCTATCTACACACACACACACACGCGCGTGATACTATAGAGTTACTTCAGAGGCACCCTAATTTTTTGAAAACTCTTACATGGCAAATGCAGTATATATACTACTGTCGACGAAGATTAATACGAAATTTCTGTTTATTCAGGATTGTGCGATTGTATATCTCTCATCGACCATCAGATATCGAGAGCGGCTTGTCTTTTCTGTATAACTTAATTCTATTATTTCAAGCGGGTATAGCCCGAGGAAGTATGACAATGAATAAGTGCGTGATCTGATACGACCACGCACTAATGCTATTTCTAGTGTGTATTATTAATTACACTAAGTGTATTCCTTTATTAATTTACGTCAAAAAAAAACACTATATAGCAATATACAATTCAATAATTGAACAGCCTTAAATTCCTCAACTTTATTTTATTAATCCTTCGTCTCCTCGACCATCCCTTCCATTGAACAGCGATTTCACCTAAAAACGTCAACCCAGCCATTACCGTACCAGCCAGTAACGCGTAAAAACTAAACATCAAAGCTTTCAGGGTAATCTTCCTAGTAGCTTCACGATCATTCCAATTGATCTCGTGCATTTTTCTGTGATACTTCACTAGCGTTAACTCATCTTTCAATATGTGAGTTATAACACCAGCTTCACTAAGTCTCTGCACCATGGTGTTGAACCTCGCTTTCAATGGCCAATCTTCCCTGTGAATAAACGATAGCAGGTTGTTCTGTATATAATGCTTGGATATGTGACAATCACGGCAGGTTTTCGCATGATGGTTAATGAGAAAGCAGTCGCAAACACAAGTCACGTGGACGTCGATTTCTAGACGTTCGATGCAATCATCCATAGACATTTCTACGAAACGTTCGATTAACTCGTCGTCGTCGAGAAATTCTTTGACGTAAGTAGGTCCGTAAATGTCGTAGTTGTACATGGCTGAGATGAGGTCGCCGCGTGTGTCGATATAGAAGGTGTTCGGTGGTACGGCAAGTGATGAAGTCAAGTTTGTTTGCAGGTAAAGATTTATGCTATTGAGGAGGAGTATTAAGTAAACAACAGAGAGATTGGTAAGAGCCGGTGGGTGGTGCTTTGTCGGCATTCCTGGAACACCGAATTGATTT
Source organism: Torymus tubicola (assembly GCA_035583055.1). Lineage (NCBI taxonomy): Eukaryota > Metazoa > Arthropoda > Insecta > Hymenoptera > Torymidae > Torymus > Torymus tubicola. Next base: position 245,836 of record JAWWEQ010000027.1, read on the forward strand.
TATTGAACTTTATTAGGTATAAATTTATTGTTTTAAATTAGATGTTATTGTCCATGTTGAAAAAAAACCTTGTGAATTTCGGTGGACAAATCCATCAGGATTTCCGTACAGAAATTCTACGTAGATCTTAGTTCAAAAAATCCACGTGAAAATCCACGTAGAAGTCGGCGTCGAAGTTCGTGTGGTAAAGAGAGAGCTACTTTACAGATAAGCTATTACTTTCCCTAATAAACTAATATCGTCACGGCAAAATAAAAATAGAAAAACAGAGTCCTTCAAATTTATATATAGTAATAAATCTTATTTTGCCATGATGGTATTAATTCATTTAACAAAAATAATAGTTTTTTATAAATTATCTCTTTAATTACCATGGGGATATTTCGACGCCAAGTTCTACGTGGATTTTTTTAATTCATCCATGTAGAATATTGTTGATTTCTGTGTGAAAATCATGATGGATTTGTGCATGGAAATCCACAAAGTTCTTTTTCATGGAGATCTTTTACAACTGTATAGTTTGTCTACAGCTTTTGAATATCATTGGGTACGTCAAGATAGAATTTTTTTTAAAATTTTTCCCATTGACGTTAAAGTTGCAATTAAATTTAATAGTAAACGATACATTAATGTTCGAAACGTCGAATTTAACAATTTCTCTTTTTTAATAAAACAAACTCTGGCAGTGAAAGGTCATTAGCATTAATCACCAACAAATAAATTTAACAATTAAACCTACCCAATAACATCTTCAGCACCTTCAGCACAGCAGCGACCCAATCAATTTCCACCAAATACTTCAGCAACACCACCGCCAGAGCCACTCCGACGATAATTCCCAGCATGACACGTGGCTCAACAGTAATGGACATCGAGATGACAGCAACGGACGATGTTGTCTCCTTCATCATCACACAGGTACCACCGTCACCGTGAGGATATGTCTCTAACTTCCAGAAACTTCTGAAGTAATTCTGGTTTAAACTTATATCATACTCGCCACGCATTATATACATGAAGCTACCACGAGGCTCGTGGTTCAACGGGTCCACATAGCCTTCCTTAAATATAGTAATATAAGGATTACCTCCTAATATTGGCCAGATAGCCTCACCTATTTTTGCATCGATACCCTCGAAATCTCCAATTTCGTAGCGTCCTTTGATGGGGAGAGAAACAAAGCTGGAAGATGTTAACATGCCAGGCGTAATGGAGGCGGTCAGGGCGACCGGGTACTCCCCCAGGATGCTGGTTTTGGTAAAACTGAGAGTGGCGCATGTCGCAGCGGTTATTTCTAAAATGATATAAGAAACAGTTTTCATAAAAATATTAGAGTCTAATTTATCTCGTACGAACCCTTTTTTCATTTTGTATATTTATATTATCACAATAAAAAATTCTCAAATTAAATTAACTTTAATTACGACTGAATTTAGAATAATGAATCAATACAGTAGACATAATATTTTTATTAAAAATCTAATTATTCGTGGACATAGAAATTAAACAATTTTTCATTATACTTTTGTATAACAATTAGTATTTGAAAAAACTGAAATAAATATGTATAATTTTTCAGATATACGCACTTGTATAATTGACGAGAAATCGAAATATCACTATCGGATGATGACGTTGTGTATCATTGATAGAATCCACTGTCTCCCATGATTCCAAAGCATACGCGGAAAAGGGATTAAAGCTGTAGAAATACAACGTATCTTCTATTCCGCAAATATAGAAAGCATACAAAGCATTGAACGACCAAACATCGTGTAGAATATTTTTTGCTGACGAGCAATTTTCATCCAAGTTCGACAAGACGATGAAAAACGTCGCTTCTGCGTTCCATAACACTGACCTTTTACCTTGCTCGAGAGTCTGATTTAACAATTTGAGCGATGAGAAAATGATAAAAATTCTCGCAGGATAGCGAAGCTTTTTTACGATATCTTCGGTGATCTTATAAACCCCCTTCAAGCGTTTATGACGTTCGAAGATCTCTGATTCTGCCAAACTGACGATGTTTATGGAAAGGTTTTGGGGAAACCGCTGGTACCAGATTGAAAAATCTACTGCATCACCGACGAAAACGACTTTATCTAAATGATCGGGGTAACAAGTTGAAATGACGTTCATCTGTAAATTTATGGGCTTTCTAATTTACCAATATTCTCATAAATTACTTAAGAATTTTGTTACAAAGTTATACTTACGATTGTTTGGGATGTAATTTCAAGTGTGAGAGTATTATTTTTATTTTGTATTATTGAGTATATACTGTGGTAATTGATTATTAATAACAAAACAAAAAACAAACCATGCTCATCATCATGAACACTCATTACAAATTCATGAACTAACAGTCTCCATACCTACTGCAGAATACTTAATTAAATCGGGAAATGGTAAACTTACTATAGCGTAAGCTTAACTGCAGAAAATTTCATACACACTTTTTTCATAATAAAAGTCGTAAAAGTTGACAGTAAACATCACTAATGCATTTTCCATTTTATAAACTAGAATACGTGAATATTTTTTGTTCTTTTACAGATAATACTTTTTTTCTGGATACGGTACAATATTGCAGTTTCGAAAATTTACAATTTTATAAGTAGTACAAGCAATTGGAGTATGAAGAGGGCAACGAGGGCGAATGTATTGAACACGAAAAATGCTACGGTTTTGTAAGAAAGAAAGTACAGTTTTGTAAAGTACTCTACACGTAATGAGCTACGTTTATAGGTCATTTTCATAATGACAACAGTTTCAGATAAGGATCGAATAAATTTTGATCGTAAAATGTTATTCTTCAACACGTTGCGACGACTGTACGTCGAATTTAATTTCCCCTAATAGAATCCTTAATAACATTTTGATGATTTTATAATGTTCCAAAAAACAAATTAGAATCAATACGAATTATTATGCAGGGGAAACAAATCAAATTGCTGATAAAATTAAATTGATTCAACAGAATATTGATTTTATATTTTGATGCATAACCAAGGTCGTAAACAAAAAAAGTAAAAATACTGTCGAGTAAGTTTATCCGTTTCTCTCTCTCTCTCTCTCTGTCTCTCTCTTTCCCTTTTATTTTTAAACATTTATTAAAGACAAGAAAGTTATGAAATCAATCAACATTTGTCGAGTATTTAAAAATCAGTCAAATTTTCGCTGATTTTCGGCTAAATCCGCATACCTGCCGGACGCGATAAAAGAAAATTAAAAAAGATTTATTTCCCTTGGAAATTGAAAATATTGTTTTAAACAAATATCGTTACGAGATTTTTAAAGATTCCATAAGTATAATAAAAAAAATTATAAATTTTATTAGTGAAAATTATTAAAAAAAAATTGAATAAGCATTCTGATTGTTCACCTAAAAACTACAAAATAACGCCCCCGACAAGTATGGGTATTTAGCAGAAAATCAGCGAAAATTTGACTGATTTTTAAATACTCGTCAATATGTGATTGATTTCATAACTTTCTTGTCTTTAATAAACGATTAAAAATAAGAGAGAGAGAGAGAGAGAGAGTGAGAGAGAAACGGATATATTTACTCGCTAATATTTTTCCTTTTTTTTTTAATGTAATTTTAGAAAGATTTCACGAGTTTTTAATAGTTCCACAGTATATAGATAGTGATATAAAATGCGTATATGCGCACGTCGCTTAGTTGTATATACGCGCATCGTGAGTGACGATCTATACATAGCCCTACCAAAAAATATCAGCTGATTTATCAGCTTAATCAATCCCCCTTTTTGCACCTGCCGCAAATAAGATGCGTACACGATACATACGCACACCTAAAGCAAAGTGTAGATATATCGGATATACAGAAGTATAGACGCGTACTCAACTCTGCTGCTTCCTCCTAATCGCATTTGTATTTCTCCTCTCAATATAAATTCATCGCGTCAAAGTCGGAAACAACTAGCCACTGTATGTACTCACGCTATGGCGCACGCGACGATGTGCACATAAACTATTGTGTGTGTGTGTGTATATATCTGTGGCTCCGAGGCATAACGACATAAGTCCACTTTTTCAAGTTTTCGAGAAAAACGGGTTTTAATGTTCAAACTTATATGTAAGATCGGAAGAAAGAAAATAGGGCGCAATATTGTACTAGTCAATTGACACATTCAAAACACATTTACACAGTACATTTTCTCTTGCATGAGAAACGAGTAAGAACTGAAAAAAGTATGGACTTATGTCGTTATGTCGGGAACTCTGGACTTATCTAATAATGTTATTCTCGTTCGATTTCGAGTATATTCTTTAATTTTAACCAGTAAATTATAAAATTAGCAATTGTTTAAAGAATTTTTATTACTTAAAAAAGAATATTCCTATTTTCGTAACATTTCTATTAAGTTTACGACCATTTGGCATACTGCATATCTTAAACAGCACAGAAACATTAAAATTCAGAAAGAAGAAAACCGATCCGAGGTATCTCTACCGAAAAATTCATGGAGATACCTTTTTATTGTACGAAGTAACTGTATAAATCCCAGAATGGGCCGCGATCATTTTGTAACCTAAAAAAATTCATTTAGTTTTTGATTTTTAAAAAATTGTCTTATACAGGTCTGAAAAAATATAATTAAATTCTTCGAAAAATTACGAGAAAAAAAGTCTATGTAACATATGTCGAAATTTTGCTTCATTTTTGAAATAAAAATTAATGAAAATGCAAAAAATTAATAATTATTTTATGTTTAAATTCAGCAACAAAATTCTGTGGAATAAACACATGAAAGTCCTTAATAAGTAAACTTGACTCCGCTAGTCATGTCAAAAAGAGGGGTTTTTCACGATTATTACATCTTTTAAAAATTTTTTCTGAAGACGTTTCCGATCTCGAAGACGAATCAGAAAAAAATTTGTCGAACAAAAACTATTCATACGTAGCACTGTCTTTTTTTATAAAGGTACACTGAAAAGCAGCTAATCAGAGACTTTCAAAAAGGGTTATAAAAAATATGACTACATTCTAAAAGTAAAATGCAAACTTTTTCCCAATCAATGTTCTATACAAAAAGTTTCAGGATTTTGAGTAAAAAATGGCAAAAGTTGAGTTTTTACCAAAAATTGCAAAAAATAACAATTTTTGATATGCAATAACTTATGTAATTATTGAAATATTGCTCTAAAGATTTAGAACATATTTTTTTCATAAAAAACTAAGTGTCTATAAATTTTGAGCGATTTTAAAATTTTCACCTTGCTCAGTTGACCTGAAATTATTCATATATATATATACACACACGCGCGCAGACGGCACGCATCGCGGCGTAGCCCTTGTTACGCTGTGTGTGTGTGGTGTGTGTGTGTATATATGTAAAATTTTCACCTTGTTCAGTTGACCTGAAATTATCTATATATATATATATATATATATACACACGCGCGCGCAGACGGCACGCATCGCGGCGTAGCCCTTGTTACGCTGTATATCTGTGTGTGTGTGTGTGTGTGTGTGTGTGTGTATGTGTATATACACACACACATACATACATACACAAAACTAACAGAGGACTTCGTTCGCGGACTCGCAAGCGGACGGACGTGTCTTTGGTGCCTTCTACAGGAAAAAAATTCATAATTGATCTTGCGGTCACTAAATTCGACCCTTAATTAATCGAATACGAAAGCATCTTTTACCACGAAACTTTTTACAGATAGAATGTATGTAAAAAGTACTTTCAAATGAATCCCTCATATGTCGTATTTACTTCTGCATTAATATAATATGAGATTCCTTGCCTTGGATAATGACTGATATCAAAATAAAAGAAGAATATTATAACTCGTACGTAATAAAAAGAATAAATCTATCTTGTTGCATCAAGAAAAATATTTTTTTTTTAATTTTCAATAGCTTGAATATAGGGAGACAACTGATATGGAAAAAGAGCTATTAAAATAATAACATAAAAATAAAATGTTCTGAAAAATGTTATCTGCTCTTCTTTCCTATTTATGAATTCACTATATTTATTTATTTGTTTGGCTAAAATATTCAAATAAAAGAAGAAAAGGTTAAAGAAGGTAAGATTGTAATAAAATATGTACAACACGTAAGAAAAATTAGTTAATAGATACATTAAACAGATAGAATTCTTTGACCCGTGTATAATATTCGAAGAATTAAATGTAGAGCAAGCATTATGAGATTAACTTTTTTATTGTATACATCTGATCAAGAAGAGTGTTACAATGAGTGTTTTCGTGTTTCGTCTTTCCTCTATTATACTAAAATTGTAATACATGTTTAATAGTGTATAATAATAATTATTATTATTGTAAATGAAATATATTTATTTAACAAATACGTTTTCTTAATTGAAAATAAAATCCGATAAAAGAAAAATATAACGAGTGTTAGTGAGTGAGAACTACGCAGCATGTATGATACCTACAATATTCCATTTTACCATCACAATTTCAACGACATTCGCAATAAATGCTACGGTGAATCCAATTCCCAGAACGTACCATCCAAGCCCGAGTTCCCCCACATTCATTGGCTTTGCCTCAAACTCCACATAATTCGGCTCGTTTCCGTTTTCCCCTTCCTTTTGTAACTTCCTGCCCATCGTCCTTATTCCTATCAACTCCATGTTCCTCATGTAAATGTACATTCCACTTTCTTTAAGCCTCTGTACTAAACTATCAACTCTCTCTAGCAATGGCCAATCCTCTCTTACTATGAATGCCATATCCACCTTGCTTATTGACTCTTTTGACACGTGGAGGTACGGATATCTCGACTTGTGGTACTCGGTTGCGAGGTAGCAATTTTCTGTGCAAGCCACGTTATCACCGTTGCGCAACCAATGTAGACATTGACTTACTGTAGAGTTACGATAGCGATAGAACAATCGGGAGTCATGCAGATGTAACTGATTGTAAAGTTCACCATAGAGGGGAATATGGGAATGTAGAAGCTGAGATACGGTGTCGATGCTGTTGACGTCATTTCTAGATACAAAGGTTGAAGTCAGACTGCTCTGGATGTACAGGTTCATGCAGTACATTAGCAAGGCCATAGAGGTAAAGAAGAAGCGGTAATTAACGATGCAGTGAGTATGACCGGTTGGTGTGGCTGAAGAATAGAATGATTGTCAGTCTAATAGAAGTTAAATACAAAAGTTTTAATTTACAGCTTTCAATATAATTTTTGCCAACGTACCCAGTACCATATGCAGTACGACAATCAGAGCCTTGCCTAGCCTCATCCCCATCAGGCATCTGAACATCATCGAAACCATCAACCACGTGATGAGCACCAACAGTATAACTATAACCTTCGAAATCGACATTAACCTGTTTACAATGGAAAAGCGGCGACCATTTTTTTTCGTGATCATACATATGCCAGTAGTCCAATGCGGATAAGTTTGCTGCTGCCAAAAGTTATTATAATAACACTGATTAAGAGTCATATCCACACGGCTCTCGATGATTTTCTTCATTAACCCGTGTTGTTTGCCATGGAGTTCGACACTACTAATAGTGGGATCCAAGTCAATCGTGAGATTTGCTCGGAGCTTGTTCCATAGAAGCCGTCCGATCCAGGCATCCCGGCCAATAAAATCTGAAAGCCCATAGTGGGATTTCGTTGATGTAACTAGTTGCAACAGGAGGGGTATCTGGAAGGCACCCAGTCGGATTGGGTAGCCGTTCAAGTGGATTGTCTTATCGTGATGAAGAGCTTGACATATCGTAGGAGTGACATTGTCTAATAATGAATAAAATAGAGTATTTTTGTATGACACAAAAAATATTTTAAAAATTCTAAAAATCTGTTTACCTTCGGAATCAAGTGACAACCGATTAATTGTAAATGGGTGTCCTCTGTCCTCGTCCACAGCAACATCCACTACTTCCCATGGTGCTTCAGCATCATTTGCAAATGGATTGAAATCAAACATATTAATTTTTCCCTTAGAATCACGACACACATAAACAGCATTTAGTACGTTATAGCTCCACGCAATGCGCAGCGCTTCCATCGAGTTGAAGCATCCTTTATCGAGATTTTCGTTCACCAGAAAAAACATTGCTCGCGAATTCCACATCGTTGAGTCCCTTAGCCTCTCAAATAGTTCGTTTAAAGATTCAGTCGGTACGGAAAGAACAAAAAGTTGGTTGGGATAGTGAAGCTTGTGAACCACATCTTCGGTGATTATGAGGACTTTTTTCAGACGTTTGTGGCGTTCGAAGATTTTTGATTGCTGCAGCGCGATGAGGTTGATAGACAAGTGTGGGATGAGTAATCGATGCCAGGTAACGAAGTCAGTCCAGTTGCCGGCGACAGTGATTGTATTATGGCATTGATAAAAACACGTCTTCACGATATCTACCTACAGAACAATTTGAAGAATCTATAGAGGTGGAATTTTTTTTGTAAATTTTACTTTTTTATATGAAAATTTGTAAATTTTCACAGTTGGGATGGGACACACTCATCATATGAGATTTTTAAACTCTAATGAAGAAGTAGCAATAGAAAAACGACTTATCGTTAATTAATTATACTAATTATAGTAAAATATATCAATTAGTGAAATTTGACTCATACTAATGATATTTTATTTCTGCTCTCATGTGAATTATTATTTCAAAAAGTAAATTTATTTTTTATATAAAGTTTACATAAAACTTTTTCAATGTGTAGATAATAATTAAAAAAACAAATCATAATATTGACTTACCACTACCGCTGCTCTAGAATCGTTAATAGTAGTGATATTTCTTAACCTAATTTTTGTTGATAATGTTTCATCGAAGTTCTTTAACAGTAATAATATTGTTATTACTGTAAACATCTTAAGCTTGCTTTGATTGTGTAGACTACGCTGATAACAACGTAAATAATTATTAAAGAAAAAATATCCGTTCTAAACGAACATTACTGCAAAAAAAAAACACCAGGGAAATCCGTCTATATAACGCCGTAAAAAGTATAAACCAAGTTGTATACATGAAATTAGTTTCTGTAATTGTAAGCTATTCTTTTGTATGTTGAATACAGCGTCTAAATTGACACTGAACAAAAATAATTTCTACAATGCGGGTAATAGTGATTTATTATTAGTTATCAATTAGAGGTGACCAATTATGGTCAACAGAATTAATAAAATTTTAGGGGCTTTTAACGGGGTTCCTTGATCCATTATTGATAAAATAAAAAGTCGATTCCATCTATGATTATGGCATACATATTATAAGTTGATTTGTAGGTAGAGATTTATATGATTAAGGAGTATTAACTAGACAACGTATAGTTTAGTGAATGTTAGTGGATTGTGCTTTGACAGTATTTTTGTAACAGTGAATTAATTGTGTTGAGTTCTATTCGGTATAAATTTATTGAACAGAATTAGTTGTTATTATTTCTTATCATTATATTATCTGTTATGAGGTATGTTTTTAACTTTGAGGTATGTTTTTAGATGCTACAAAATGAAGAATGCTAGAATATTAGACCCTAAAGTTTTGATAAACTTGAGTTATTGACAGGTTTAGCTGTATTTTAAAGAAATACTGAAAAAAATGCACTGTGTTATTTGTTTATTGGTAAAGCTAAAAAAGCCTTATATAAAATTGTAAAAACCGAAAATAAAACTAGAGATTACAAGCTGTACTTTGCTTTTTCAGAATTGAAAAATATTAAACATATCTGAAGTTATGATAGTTTGAAGTTAAGCAACGCAAATGCATCAAAATAAGTACAAAGTTAAACCTCTATTTCCTGTCACTTTGTGAATGACTTTTTGTTGCTTAATTTTAAACTATCAATAACTTCATATATATTTAATATTTTTTAATTCTGAAAAAACAACGTACAGCTTGTAATCTCTAGTTTTATTTAACTTTTTGTAAATGTATATGAGACTTTTCTAGCTTAATTAATAAACAAATAAAACAGAGCATTTTTCAGTATTTCTTTCAAATACAGCTAAACTTGTCAATAACTCAAGTTTATCAAAGCGTTAGGGTCTAATATTCTAGCATTCTTCATATTTTAGCATCTAAAAACATA
>JAWWEQ010000027.1:270511-291730 GCA_035583055.1 Torymus tubicola
GAAAATTTTACAAAAAAAAGGTCTCTTGTGTTTATCGTGAAAAATGCTTCCCTGAGGAGTTATAAATTAATCAAAATAGGTAAAAAATGCAGAAAATGTTTAAATCACCAACTTTGACCCTCTACCGCTAAAAATCTAGAAGTGAAAAAAATCTGAAAAAATTCAGGGTAACATATAGGATGGTTAGGAAGTGATTAAGGTGATTTTGAAAGAAAAAAAAATTTGACCTCTTGATTCTCCAGAGAACTGCCCACACATACATCCATACAGACATTTTCTAAAAATAGTGTCTTTCGATTACAAATTGTATAAATAACATTGCTAACACATTATCTCAAAAAAATTTTTTTGACGAGCACAAAGCTTTCTCTAGGAGGAAGCAATATAGATATGGAATGGTTTAAACAGTAAAATTTGTATACGATTAACGAGTATTTTCGTGAACGCAGCGATAATGCACCTGCGCTGGCACGTAAATTTGTTTTCTTTTGTAACTTAACTTAAATATATCTTTCTATATTATATAGTTGCAAGAGATTTTTGTGTTTTAGCCCTCCCCCTCCTACCCCCTTTCGCATCCCTTAGCCCCCCCCCCTCATCCCCTCTCAAAATAATGTAAAATTATACGTTTTTATCCATTATTTTAACATTAGTTTGGTCACCCCTGATCCCCATCGCCGTCCGTACCCTCCTCCATAGCCTCCCTTTTGTTTTTGGATTTACGATATACAAAATAACGAAACCAATATGGCCGTTGAAAATTCGGAGAAAGCTTTAACTGAAGCTTTGACTGAAAATCGATATACAGGTAAATCGACGATCACGATTTTGTTATTCGACTTTCGAAATTGAAAATTGCCGAACAAAAATTATAAACAAGCTTTTATTTAACTGAGAATTGGAATACAAAGGTTTTCGAGGATACTGATCACGATTCGACTATTAGTCATTTTTTACTCAAAAACCGACGTGTTAGTTTATGACAGTATTCAAATGTAATTTAGACTACGCTGTATAAGTGCGCATATTTGTAAGTAGTAAAATGCATGGTTTTGGAGTCAATGTTTTTTTACCATTAAAAACATATACTTGAAATTAGGAGTTATTGGTGATATTCAAGAAAATGAGAAGAAAAAGTAATATAAAAAGCAGATCAAGTAGTTTAAAATTTATTTATTTTCTTTAATTCGTTCGATAAAAACTAATATAATTTTAATGGTTTCCGAAATTTTGTAGTACTAGTCATTTCGAAGTGCGCTTCGCGCGCCACTTTTGTTTTTGTCAACCTAGCAACCCAACCCAACTCATTATTCCCACCAATGAAATCACGAATAAAATGATTTCACAACAAATCCATCATTTTTTAAAGATAGAAACAGTTAGTAGATTAATAGTATATCAATTTCTAAAAATGGAGGGTTGACGAGCGGAGCGAGTAGGAGGGTACCACTCCTAGTATACATATACACTAGGGGGGAGGGGTTCCCCTCTGCTCGCTCCGCTCGCCAACCTCCCAATTACAATACAAATTACAAAAAGTTATTGTTGCACTAACAATTTTTATTTTCGAAAATATTTAAAAAGAATATTTATATAACAAAAAAGTTCGCCTATGCTCTGGGGGATATTATTACAGTATTTCAAATATAATTTTTTAATATAACCTAGATTAATAATAGTATAATGTCTCAAAGTCATGTATCGCGTGAAATCACTACATACATAAAAATTGACTTTATGCTTTTAGCTGTATTCTAAATAAAATCTAATTTCGAAATGCGGGTATCGTATTCAACGGAAGACTTGCTATCAAAATTAAAATTTATTAAAGAATTTTAAGCTCTCATTAGCGTGCTTAATATAATTCCATCTAAAATTATTAGCAAATGGAAATACATTTATTCAAACCATTTTGGTATTTAATGCAATTACTAACGTATAATTGCATGTCCCCGGAGCTTAATCAATCAATATGTTTCGCAGGTCTCCGTGCATCCCAGGCTTCTGGTCTGAACCCCCAACCCTACGCATCGGGCGCGCAACGTCACTCTCAAGCCTTTGCATCTTCGAATAGATAATTAGCTCGATTGTGATACTCACCTTGCTTTTAAGGACAGTACAGCCTGTTTATCACCACAGGGAGTTGCAACCGGCGCCAGCACTGTCGCGAGCACTCGGGGACGAATTTCATGATGCGACCGATACGGACTGTCACCGCTACGGCTGCTCCGATGGGATAATAACCGCCCCTCCCCCGTACGTGGCCGACGCCGGAGGATTCAGAGCTTCATACAATATATGCGCGACTGCGTTTATATATACGTGGGTGAGCGTATGCAAGTGTATTTCATAGGAAAATTCGGGGCATGGTAAACTGCGGATGTGCGAAGACGGGCAGCGGCGGTATCGAGTGCTTCGTCGAGTTCAGTGAGCGCTTTACTTCGATAAATGGTGTTGCTAGCGCATGCATAAGCTAGAATATAAATTCTCTTTGCACGCTTAATTGCAATTTATGAAATATTTAAGAAATCATTTTCTTCGGAATGAATTGTGTCATTTAGTTACAGTTATTTTATTTAAGAAGTGTTTTTGTCAAATTAAATAATTTTAGATTTAAAGAAAAACGAATTTCAAATTGTGTTCCAATTTTTCGTATTAAAAAAAACATGACTTACATAAAAAAAGGAACATGATATATCTGCAAACTTTGTGAAATTTTGTAAAAAATATATAAAATGTTTTCGTTTAACTACAGACTTTCTACTTGTTATTAGGTTTCTTAAGAAAAAATGTATTTATTATTCTTAAAGCGATCTAAAAACTATAAAAATTGATGATTTATTCGTATTTAAACTTTTTTTATTAATAAATAATAAATAATTTTGAAAAATTATATACTCAAGTAATAATCATGAGTATTATTTTATATTTCTAACGTTTATCTAAAGACATTATACACTGCAGTTTAGTTTACGATCAGAAATTTTCAAGATAAAAAAATTTTTAAAAAATCTCTGTTCAAAACTACTTGAGAGGAATATTTACACTGTTATCGATGTATTTTTAACTTTGAATCTACCAATGTAATAAAAAATTATTTTTTTATTGAAGATTATTTTACTTTTTTTTAAAAAAAAAAGAGAGATAAAATGTTGGTTTTACCTTTGTAAAAAAGCGAACATTTCAGATTACCCACGGGGCTCTGCTTCAATAGTATACAATTATAAGTTAAACTGCAGATACTGATATTCAATAGAAATTTCAATTGAATCAATCAACAATTACAACGAAATATACGCAAATCAATGGTTTATGGGATTAAATATTGGAGTAATTAATTTGAAATCTAAATATAGCGATCTAATTTATTTCAATTAACTAATATTGCTTATGTGTATAGTTATATCTATCCTATATTTTGAACCTTAATTTAATGATAAACAAAAAGAAATTTTTCAACTGCAAATAACATTTTCTATTTAGTTACACAATTTTATCTTTGTAACAGGATTAAAATTTATTTATTTAAATATTACCGAAGATTCGTGCCCTAGCACACGGTGCCGCGGGAGTCAATCAACGTCTGATCTCCCGGGGATGCGCCTCCGGTAACATCTGTTTACAAATGCTGAGTTCGCGCGACAACTAAGCTTTTCCGTGTGTTGGAATTGAGAAAGATACTCGCGCTATTTGATTACGCCGCGCAGTATGATCGTTGTTTCGGCACGAGAGAAGGTTAGGTGAAGGCATCAAAGTAACAAATAGCCTCAGTATATAAAACAATCACAAAGTCTATTCAAACCGTCTAAATACAAATAATACGCGTCGTGCTGCGCAAGACAGGAGATCAGTATAATTATTTTCTCTAGGACCGGTGAATGCAACACTGGACGGTGACGATGCCGATATCCTATAGGTCACTGCGGTCGTAGAGCCTGCGAAAGTTGCGTGCGCGCGGTTTGACGGCCGAGGAGAATCTGATTTAAAATTGAATCGAGTGCGAATTTACAAGAGCGACAATCACGCTCTCCTCGCGCGTAACTCCCGAATACGTTGTTCGAGCGATGTCAACAAACGCTCGAGATGCACAAATTCGCGGAAACGGGAGCCAAATGGGTTAGATAGAATACGAAGAACTGGGATGCGTACTTTCTTTGTATTTTACCCTCGAACCTCGTTATATCTCGCAATTGTATGAACAAATATTGTTTCATTTCCAGTATCCTACTATGTGCAGATTTATTCAAATATTGAAAAATTAGAAAAAATAATTTAATGACTCCGCAAATCTTTCCATTTTAAACAATTTTCCATGATTACAATTTGTAAAATTTAAAATTAAATTAAAAACAGAGTCACTGTAACTCTAGCGATTTGAAACTCACTTAAAAGTGTAGGTCCTCATTGCTACGCGAGTTACTAACTACATAGGATTCGTAAAGGACTTTCAGGAAGTGTAAACCATTAAAAAAAAAAAAAATCAAAATAAAAAAATAAATAAAGAATACAAAATTTGATATAATATTTGATGATCAAATCTGAAATCTCATTGATGTATAGCGCATGATATATCTGCTTATTGTTAAAATTAAATAACTACGTTATAAATCTAATTATAGCTACTATTTATGATGTGTTTTCTATGGATGAAAGAGGAATCGCCAGACGGAGAAGAATCAAGTATAATGTCAAAGTGCATTGAAATGTTAGCTGTAATTGGATCTTTCCTGTTGATAATGGTAACCATGCCATTTTCACTCTGCGTTATATTCAAAGTTGTTCAAGAATACGAGAGAGCTGTAGTTTTCCGTATGGGAAGACTGAAAGGTGGACCACAAGGGCCAGGTAATCACGTTCATTAAATGATTTCAATTAATATAATTAATATTAATAATACTAATTTAAATGTATTAGTAAGCAAGAAAGTTATCAAATGAAAAAATATGCAGAAAATGAATATTTTTGAAAATAAATTTACTGGTTTGTTTGTTGCATCTGACTTATTTTCTTAAATTGTTACTACTGCAATAAAGGAATGACTTAGACCAATGGTTATAATGAACATTATCGAAATCAACTACCTAATTGAAAAAACTTTACGCATTCTTTCTGAAAATAAATATTTTTCCCCTATAATGTCTTTCTGAAAATCATTTCTCGGTAGAAGATGAAACTCTCTAGGCGCTCGCCATAAATCCACAATCCAAGTCTTATATCAACATTTATTTAAGAGGCGTGTGCACCGTGGCAGCAACGACGAATCGAATGAAAGAACCGTTGCTCTATTTGTATGTCTATGTGCAGGAACTTTCTTCGTGATACCGTGCATCGACAATTGCGTACGTGTTGATTTACGGACGGTCTCATTCGACGTGCCGCCGCAGGAGGTCCTCACCAAGGATTCCGTGACAGTCAGCGTCGACGCGGTCGTCTATTATCGCATCAAGGAGCCCCTCAATGCTGTCGTCAAGATAGCAAATTACAGGTATAATCGGACAATCAACCTCCATCTATTTAGTTGGATTATTATGCATGCGATCTTGGTTAGATAGAAAAGATATGTTTATCAATTATTTACATCTGAGAGGATATGTTGTTTATAAAAAAACTAGGCATAATTTATGTTTCGCTCTGTTTAATCAAACTTACATTTCTTTTATTAATTATGATATGTTAGTCTTAAACATGGTACTTAATGAGTTCTTGTAAAGTTAAATGAAGCCCTTAATGAAAAAATAGATGGAAGTCTTTAACAGAAATGAGTTTATTCATTTTTCAAAGAAAATTTAAATGAACTCAAATATAATGAAGGTAAAAAATGGTTAATTATGAAAATATAATTAACTATTATTTTTTAGAAAAAGTTGATACGTTCTTGTTTCGAGAGCTTTAACTAGAAAAAAGTATTTAATTACTTTAAATACTGTAACTCTGTAATTTGAAGGTCCCATTTTTCGATTAAAAACTATATGCATAATTTACAGGTTTTTCTTCAAATTCAAAACTTTTTAAAACGATTATTATTGTGAAAGTTCTTGAATCTATATTAATTGTTATTTAGCGAAGAATTCAGATATAGCGCATTCTATACCATTGATCTAAAAATGACAGTTACATTAAAGAGACAAAGAGAACCATAACCGTATTTTCAATTTCGGTACATCTTGGCCAACTCAATCACGACGTATATTTATTCTTTAAAAAACATATACATATTTAATGAATGCTTTTCTTTGTGGTTACGCGTGCAATTTCGTAAGTTCTTATTTATTTTACAGTCACTCAACTCGGCTATTAGCAGCCAGCACTCTGCGAACGGTTTTAGGTACGAGGAGTCTTGCCGAAATCCTTGCAGAAAGAGAGACAATATCGCATACAATGCAGGCTTCGCTAGATGAAGCTACGGATCCATGGGGCGTCAAAGTGGAACGCGTTGAGATGTAATTATGCCAGTATGAGAATTAATATAATATTCGGTTAATAAAATATTAATGTAATTGTTTTTGAAATTATTTCTCGACTTATACTGCTTTTACAGATATGAAATTAAATAGAATTTTTTCAATAAATTAGATTCGATTTTGTGTAAACAAGAGCTTTGCTTGAAAATAATAAAATTAATAGAAAATATAAATTTTGTATTTAACATAAATATAAATGTGATGGAACGAATTCTTTCATTTAATTCTATTTTTCTACTACGAAATACCGAGAAAAATATATGCACTTAAATTATAAAGTAATTATTCCATATACGGAAATAGAAATTAGAATGAAAAATATCATGTACGTTTTTTCTTAAAAAGTATCAAATAATATTATGATGAATAAATTTGTTCTTTTCACTTACAACCTTTATAATGTCTTTTAAATTGAAATTTAGAAGTCAATCTTTCTTAAACAAAACTTATATTTTTAAATATATTAGGGTTGTACAACCTTAAGTAAATTCTCACAAGGAAATTTTGTTTCTAAAATGTATGAATTGCAAAAAAGAGAGAAGTATAATTCAACAATCAAATACATTCATTTAAAAGTGAAACTCAATTAAAATTACTCTACCTGCCTCGTCTGAATAGATCAGTCATTCCTTGAACAAGAAACATACTTAGACATTTTTCTTCTCTATTATTTTTCACAGTTCATATGCTTGAAAATTAATGAACAATCAAATTTCGTTAGCATACTAACGAGATAGTGAAAAAATTATTTGAAAATTGCGCTCCACAATCTTATTGTAGAACGCATAGTAAGCTATACTAAAATTTGATCTATTTCAGCGAAACAGATCATACAATTTTCATTGAGATTTACTTACAGGTAAGTTTCCTCAATCGTCTGATTTTTTAGACGATTTTTAGTGGAAACTAGTAATTGAATTCGTATAGTACTGATAATACATAAATTCACCTAATGCTCCATTGAATTGTAGCAAAGACGTGCGATTACCGGTGCAGCTGCAGCGAGCGATGGCCGCCGAGGCGGAGGCTGCACGGGAGGCGCGAGCGAAAGTGATCGCGGCTGAGGGAGAAATGCGCGCATCGCGTGCACTGAAGGAGGCTAGTGATGTCATTTCCATGAGCCCAGCAGCTCTGCAGGTAGTTAAGATCATTGTAGTCTAATAATTAACCTTTAAGCAGGCATCCCGAAGACAAGAGAGAGAATATTTCTCATATGAAATACGGAGACGAGCTGCGTGAAATATTTTGCATGAAAACATAGTAGAAGTTGTAAAACTATATTATTTGTTGAAATCAAGCTTTGATATTTATAAAATTATTATGACTTATTTTTAATCGAAAATTCATCTACGTGATCGCTACATCAATATTAATAATACATAAAAAAATAAGAAAAAAATATGGTATGTACCCGAGACTAGACCATCTCTGTCTTCCGCATCCCTCGTCGCCTCTCCGCGTAAAGTTAATTAAAATAATTGATAGCGTAAACTTCAGATTTTACCAATATTTTTAAAAAAAAAACAAGGAAACCACGGGTCTCTAGAAGCCTGATTTTGATGAAACTTTATAGGCCTTCGTTTGGAACTTACGAGGTCTAATATTCCATATCTTGTATAATCAAGTCCCTCTTCAGTCCAAAGTAGATCTCAAAATACTTGGTTTACTATAATTTGCGTGTTACCAATGGAAATATGATATGAAATTCTTCTATTTGTGAACAAAATTCATTGAAAAATTTTTATCCGTTCAAAAGTTGTGCCGATATTAAATTTCTTCTATCATACTTACAAAACTTGAAATTTTGAATTTTTTATTGAAAACGTATTATCAGTATAATTTTCAAACAGAAATTAAAATTTTTAATATATTTTTTTTTCCAAATAGAAAAATTCCATATTATCTTTCTATTAGTAACACTTAAATTATAGTAAACCTAGTATTTTAAGAGTTATTTTGGACTGAAGAAGAACTCGATTGTTCAAAATATGAGATATTAGGCTACGTAAGTCTCAAGCAAAGGCCCATAAGCTGTATCATCAAAATCAAACTCCCAGTAACCTTTTATTCTCCTTGTAAATCTCATTGTATTTGTTTTTCGTATTTTTTAAAATCATATCCCACCGATTGTGTCTTTCGAGACCAACTTTTCATCGCATACTTCTACCATTTTCTTCTTTCAAAGAGCAAA
Organism: Torymus tubicola; assembly: GCA_035583055.1. NCBI lineage: Eukaryota > Metazoa > Arthropoda > Insecta > Hymenoptera > Torymidae > Torymus > Torymus tubicola. The sequence goes on from JAWWEQ010000027.1 coordinate 279,164, forward strand.
ACATACGAGTATAATAACGCCCAGTTTCTGGCGCATACTTTCTTGTTTCTACAAATCTGAGCAATGATTCAATCAAAGATTGTAAGTTTTAATGTTTTATTTAAAAATAAAATGTTTCTTCTTTCTTCTTTCAGCTAAGATATTTACAAACCCTTAATAACATATCGGCCGAAAAAAATTCTACTATCATATTTCCGCTGCCCCTGGAATTGTGCACGCCTTTCATCAATATGAGAAGGGTACCTATTAGTGAACCTCCTATTACTCGAATGAATAATCAAATGATGTAATGTTAATATTATTCATTGATGTTTCTATGTATTTTAAAACTTTTATGACTGATATGCAGAAGTTGAAATATTTTTAATTTAATAAATACATTTTTTATTTCATTTATTTATTTCATTCTTTTTATTCTACATTGGATATATGTTTATTATAGTAAAACCTTCATCGTTGGTCCCAAGAAGAAACTGCGTTTCTCATCTGACGAGAAGCCGAGCAAACCATTCAAGAAGTGAAAATAGTTCACAAAAATTTGCATAACAAAGTAATGAAAGTAATTTAATTATTGAATTCGTAATAAAAATTGAGTTTGATCAACGATTTAAACAAATACATCCCTGGTAGAAAAATCGGCGATTTCTACTAGGGTATTAACAAACCATTTTAAATATTGTATAGATTCTATTAATCATTCAATATTGCTGTATTTATTACTCGAACCACCTTTTTGAAAAAATTTAATCAAGAAATGTAACTTTTATATACTTGCCCAGCACTTCATATTTTGTTTAAAGTAAAATAAATATCTCATGTCAATCAAAGGCGAATATTCAAATAATTATTTTCTTCAAAAATATTATTTCCAAATTCAAATCTTTCTTCGTTTCTGTTTCTATAAAAGTATCATTAAGAGCACGAGTTATTCGTTCTCTTAATGGGTAGCTAAAGATCATTTTTCGAGTGGTATTTTACTAAGCGCAGGTAATGTTTCTCAGTAAAAAGAGAGAAAAAATACTCCACGCTGTGCGAACGTAATTTTCGAAGACTTATTCGTGTTTTTGCGTCGGGTTTTTGACGGATCATATATTATGTTCGGATAATACTGACATTTTAACGAGCAGGCGATCTAAAAGGAAGGCGCAGACGTGCACTAGCATACATTATGAGATATTCCGTTCAGATGTTTGTCTTTGTTAGCACGCGCTCGTCTCCTATGACTTGTTCGAGCTATATCTTTCTCTAGCTACGCTTCATCCTCTCATCGCCATTAAAATACCTGAGCTTCTCTCTTGGAAATATGACATTACATCCAAAGGTCACGTTGCTGATGTACACAATAAAAATCACTCGTGCCGTTGTTTTCTGCAATGCTGTTCACATCTTCATTTGTTTTGCAGATTCGCTCACGTAAAAAAAACGTTTCTCTTTGATAAATGTAGACTGAAGCAGGATTCTGGGTTATTATTAAAAGAAGTTTGTGTATATGTATATTAAAATTGAAATCTATTCACTTTTTATTGGAATGAAGTGACAGCGTCAAAGAACAAAACCTATTTTAATTTTGACGGTTATTTGGCATTTATTTTATTTTAATCTTTACTAGTACATGTATTTATTTTCTCACTGAATTTCATATGATAACGACAGGAAAGCAAAATAATTTCATTTAAAAATGATTTCAAACCAATTGATACAAAGAAATCAATTTGTACTATAAGTGAACGACTTCTATCAAAACTGACTTAAAATTATTTTCAATTCGTTTTATGTGATTCAATTTCATCATTGTAAAAAATTTAATAAGAAAATAGAATCGGATACTACGGAAGAATTAAAAAAAAGTGATGGAAAACAAATAATTTAATGTGTATTCACCAAATTTTTATTAGTTATTAAACTTATAAAGTATACTTTTGATGTATTAAAATTTCAAGATTCTATCTGTATTTGTTTAAACAAAAGTGGTTTTATATTTTTTAGCCTAAATTTTAAATATAAGTCTTAGATTTTGCGAAATAACTGCAATTCTGTTGAAAAATTGTAACTATTTTATCAAATAACATTATCAAATGTCACGTTTTTATGCGCAACCTTTTTTCAGCTCGTCTATAACATCAATATTTATACAATAAATTTATATAGATTTATAGCGATTCGCTCTTCATAAAGAATGGTATATTTTAGAAACTGTTTTTTAAAATCTAAAAAGATAAGTATGTGTGTGAAACAGAAATCATAATTCTGAATAAACAGAACCACTTTTTCCTGATGTTCCAAGAGAAAAACTAATTACTGAAAACGCAAACTCGAGCCTGTAGAAATATTAATTATCTCGAAGAAAAAACAATGGAGAAAGGTAGATATCCTCTTTTTCCGCTGCAGCTGCTCGTCTCACTGTCTTCACAAAGCCAGCGGCTTTCGGTCTCTGAAAACAAACGCGGCTGCATAGCGTCCTGTCTTCACTCGCTGCATCGAAAAGCGTCGTGCGCACTAGAACTCTACTTGAAACAAGACGACGGTGGTGCACGCATGGCAGAAGGGAGCCGAGATAAATAAGACGGATTGTTTATAAAAGAGAAAGAGTTTGCAGTAACAGAGTAATTAATTCTTGGCCGTGAAAAGAAGGCTAGTGCGAAAAAAAGAGCGAGTGCGAAAGACAATGCGAAAGCTAAATTCAAGCGTGCATTGTTTCGATGCCGTGCATTGTTGAGAGATGCGCACGCGAGCGCCAGGGAGATTTCTCTTTGACCTTTTTCCAGCTGATACGCGTGCGCTCAGGGAGCTCGAAAGAGGAAAAAAGAGCAAACAACGAAGGCGGAGACGAGATCAGCATAGGGTGGATAGGTCGGTGCGGCAAATCGAGCGAAATGGATCTGTGTCGCTTGGTTGATTTTATCTACTCAAAATTATACTTCATTCATCTAAAAAGTCATTTTTCGAGAAAAATTTAAGAATAATTATCCGATGTTTCTCCGCTTTTGGAATAAAGAAAATCTAATAAACTTTTAAGTACATACGATTCAAAAACGAAAAGAAAATTTATGAGTAAACCTAGGATACGAAACGAATTTTAACATGTGGACTTCAGACATTGTCTATACACACATAAAAGTATATTAAAACTTGAATAAAAAATGGTATAAAATGTGATTTATTCTTTCTAAAAAAATTGATAAATGAAATTTGTCATCACAATAAGACTGTATTGATTGGCTTTTGGTGACTCATTTAATTGATCTATATAAAATAGGCACCAAAATTGAATGTGTTTGAATTTTCAAGATTGAATTCTTGAGTTCAGTATTTAAAACTGAAAAATTAAAGGTAGTATAGTGTAACAATTTTATAAGTAGCTATTTGCTATTATTTAAGGCTGCTTGTACTCTAGTATTCGGTGCCGCGGGAGTCAATCTAAAATGACTTCCCGGGGATGCTGCAACTCGAAAACCGTATAGTTCGCTGAGCGAACTCATCTTGATTTCGTGGAATAGTGAGCTCGCGATATAGCTACTCGCGAGGCCGGCCGCTCAGCTATGTTCGTCACTGCAGACGACGAACCCGCAGAGGCGGCGGTATCCGGGAGAAGGTTAGGTGAAGGTATTAAGAATAAAAGAATAGACTCAGTGTGTACAACAATAACAAAGTCTATTCCTGATAAAATACACCAGGTTCGCGTCGCGTTGCGCGCAAACAAGAGGCCGAGATCCGCTGCTCGGCGCGGGCGGATCAATATAATTATTTGCTGTTGGGCCGGTGATCGCAATACCGGCCGCTCGCTATTGCGAGGCGAAAACACAAGAATACTGGGACTGGTCACACTGCATCAGCCCAGTTAATATCGTACGAATGGTTTACTCATGTAGCCGTTTGCAGGTCGCGTGACCGTTGACTGAGTGTAGGCTGTTGATGGGAAGCGTCCTTCCCAGTCGCGACAACAGCAGGCCTACACCCATGCCGGGATACTCCTCTAGCAGGGACGAAAATGACGAGGCTGGGCCTGGGGATAGCGTCGGTCACTGGAGTAGTCGTATATCGTATATGATGATCGCGTGCGCGCGGTTGACGGCCGGAGAGAATCTGGTTCTAAATTGAATCGAGCGCGACTTTGCAACGGCGATAGTCGCGCTCTCCCCGCGCGCCGCTCCCGGATACGTTGCTCGAGCGATGTAAACAACCGTTCGAGATGCACGAATTCGCGGAAACGAAAGCCAAACGGGTTCGATAGAATACGGAGAACCCAGACGCTTATTTTCTCCGTATTTTATCCTCGAACCTCGTTATAATAAGAAAAATTTCATTATTTTATTTATCAACATTACTTATTATTATCGTATAATTTGAACTCATTGAAACCAATTTTTAAATTAAAACTGACAGGATCGTGACTAAAAAAAGAACAAATAAATAAACACACAGTACCCACAGCTAGTTTTCTTTTTAAATGTCTGGTGTAAGACATAGACTTCTCTATTTGTTTAATTTCATAATGGTTTAGTAAATTAAACATTCTGATATAAAAGTATCAGGAGTTCCTTTACTGATGCGTACCATCAAGATGATTACGAACAACATATAAATAAATCAAAGAAAACTATTTTTTGAATTGTTAATATTTATATTATTGTTAAAAAATTTTTTACTTGAAATACCTGTTTATTATATTATCTTGTTTTTCAATATATGATTAAGTTATAACAAAAAGTTTTATATTTCAGACCTATAATAATAATAGAACCGCCCTTAATAGAAAAGTATGTTTCATGTAAATACTTCTATAGTAAATTAAATCTATTTATGATATTGTTTGTTCAAAAGTTATCTAGTATTATTAATTTGAAACTTTTTTTTTAATTTTGTGTGAAACCAGAATTTTTAAAGTAATTTTGATTTTTGGTCCCATTGTGCATCGCTCTATAGGATAGTTTTTTACTTCTCTTAGAGGAAGTTTTGAAATTGTGAAATATTAAGTTTCGTTTTAAATTGTTTTAATTAAATTTCGATGCTAATTTTCAGTAGAAATGCCTTCAGTTAATATCGAAGTGCACTAAAACAACTACAAAGACAAATATTATTTCACTATGCATACACAAGAGCAATATACCTCTCTTCTTATCGAAATTATGATAAAATATTAACTAACGCAGAAAACAAGAGGTAAAAAATCAAAACCTGAAAAGTTTCGTAGCAGTAGACAAGATTAAAAAAAAACGGTTTTCTCGTTTGACACTCTCCCTCCTTTCTCTTCCTAGCTGTCTCTCTCTCTCTCTCTCTCTCTCTCTCTCTCTCTCTCTCTCTCTCTCTCTCTCTCTTTCACACACACAACCCCCTCTATTGCTCCCTATCTCTGTCTTTGTCTTTCATCGTCTTTTTGCTCCGCAAGTGCAAGCGTGGAGTTTCGGAATGATTTCTCGAAGGGATAGCGCCGAGAAAATGGGTGAGTTATGTTGTCTCGAGTCCCTCCTGTTCGTTTCTCTCTGTCTCTCTCCCTACTCCCCCTTTCTCTAGTTCTCTTTTCTCTCTCCTTCTCTTCCTATCTTTCCCTTCTCTGTATGTATCTCTCTCTCCTTCAGCAGTATACACAGAACTAGAACTCACAGTCCCGTTTCAGGATCGCAACCGCTCGATTTCTGGCTGTAACGCACGAGAAAGCGACGTGACCGGAAGATGACGCATAGTCGTGCGACCAAATGAAACTTGCACGTTTGGCTGCGCGGAGGCAAGGCAGAAGCAATAATATTTCACCCAGTACGACGCGTAAATACGGATTATTGAGTTTGCAGCCGCGGGGAATCGACGCCCCGTGTGCGCGCTCATTGTGAAGAGTTTTATACTGAAGCGCAATCAACCTTTGCTTGTTCGAGTTTTTTTTAGATCTCGGATGCTAGAGTTCTCCGTCTAGTGTATATACGGTTTTCATATTTTTATGTCTGTTACGACGGACTTTATCAAATAATTGATTATATATATATATATATATATATATATATATATATATATAAGACATTCATTGGATTTTTAAAATTGATTGCGTGTTGTTTTCTATATACTCTTAAGAATACTTAGTAATGATAATATTACGTTAGTAAAAGGCATACTTGTATTAAGAAAAATTACTAGTACTATATAGGCAAACGTACCTTTAAAATCTTAATTTAATAAAACATTTTACTTTTCTCAATACCTCTTTTGATTAACTATATTTTCTTTAAAATGTCAAATGAAAAACTTTGAAAATTTAAAAGAATTATGGTAAAGAAAATAGTGTGTATGTTTTAATAAATAAATTTCATTTTCACATTTTCTTGACGCATACCAAACATGCTTTTCATAAATAAAATTTATTTTTGTTATACATTTTTACCGAAAATATTCGCTGTTTATTCTTTCTTATTCCCTTACATAAATTGCCACAAAAGGTTTATCCGATCCTCAGGCTCGTTCTCATTTGTTCCCTCTGTTTATAACACGTATCGCATGCAAAGCATCCAAAAAAAATGAAGGTATAAAATATCAGCTTGACCCTCGTACGTCATACCCGACAGAAGCCACCAACAAGAAACAAGGAAGCCAGGTACACTCATAAGTATCAGACCGAAACATATAATAAGAGGCTCGTATAGGGAAGAGCAAGTAGGGTACCTATAAGCGGCTGGTCCCCCCTGAGGGCGCCAAAGATGAAGTGGGCCAGTGACGCGCGCGTCGTTGGGAGCAGAAAGAAAAAGCGAGAGGAAAGAGAAAAGGTAGAGGGAGAGGGCGAGACTGCCACTGGCTTTCATTATGCAGCCTCTTAAAGTTGGCGTAACTCCCATTGGTCGTAAATATGAGTTACGACTGGCCGAAATAGCTTGGCGCTACCTAGGCAGCAGCAGCAGCAGCAGTAGCAACAGCAACGGCGGAGCTCCTCTCATTCTTTCCTCTCTACTTCTCTCGCTTCTCTTGGCCATCTACATATACCCTCCACCGCTTTCGCACCCCCGCTATAATTTATATTTTTCTTGGGGACTCTCCAATGAATGAAAATGGCCTCTCCTACTCCCTCTTTCGCGCTTTTTCCTCTTCCTCTGCTCTTTTCCGGTATCTCTCTCTCTCTCTCTCTCGCTTCCTCTCTCCCTTTCTTCCTGACGCCCTTCCGCCACTTTTTCGTTAGCACACCTTTTTGCCATGTCGATGGCTGCATAAGTCTTGAGTTGACGGCTCAGCGATATTGCAGGTAATTTGGGGATGACGAAGGGGCAGAAAAACTTTTGATGTTTTGGATTTTAATGCTTGGAATATTTAAATTGAGTCGTTATGAGAGTGTAAATCAGAGCGCATTGAGAAAATATTTGCGGTAGTTTTAAAACTCGTTAAAAATAAATTTCTTTTCAGAAATTCCTACGGTTACCAACTGTAGTTATATTTATTTAAAACTCCTAAATAACGTTTCATTTTAGTGCATTGAAAAGTTTTCCTATAATAAGAATGTTTAGTTATAAAATGCATTTTAATAAAAAGTAGAAATTAATCTCAATTATCTCTTTATTAAAATTATTTTTCATATTTCTGTTATTTTTATGAAATAACTTATAAAGATCTTTAGTATACGAATAATATCATTAGTATACAAATTACTTGAATAGTTTTATAATCATACCGCCTTACTTTTTATGCATAATCCCATTTACCTCTAATATAATAACGTCATAATGCTCTTCGGTCTTATCTTTATTCCAATCAGTTTACTTTAGAACCACTTTCGCCTCCAATTATCTGCAACACCGTAACTTCTTTCGCCATTTCGCGAGCATTGCGCAGGCATTTTCCCGAAACTTAATTTGATCTCCTCCGGCGCTCCTCGAAAGCTTTTTTATCATCTGGAAGCTTGCGCTCACACGGCCGTTTAGCCGAAAAGAATGCAATTCGCGACGCTCTAGTGAAATATGCGCATGCCCGCCAGGGGAGAGAACGCCACATCGAGCATTATTATGCAAAATATGAAGCCCTCGAGAACGGAACTGTTACCGTTTCCGGAAAAGAGAGGAGAAGCGCGTTTTGTTCGCGCGCGGATGAGCGATAAAGGACAAATAACCGAGCCGAATTTATTTACGGGGTAAGATCCCTGCGGCGAGGTACGAATACGCGGAGCAAGAAGTTAACCTGCCACGGGTATAATAGAGGCGATACATTTTTTTGCTTTAAAAGAGGGTTGATGATGAATATAGCACCGTTTATGCGATTTATTGGTTCAAGTTCACATTGGTGTATGATTTTATCGGAACCCCCACATCCCTTTTATTATGTTATTAGCTTGTACTTATGTAAATATATTTATACAGCAAAATTCTCCTTGTAGATACGCGCAGACATAAAAAATTTTATAATTGAACGGATTTCCAGTTTTTTTTTCATCGTAAACATACATAATGTTACATATTCATAATACCTGGAATTACTCTTCAAGCAGACGAAACTTAGCTTGACTTTATGAGTTTTAAAAATATTTCATTTCCCTGCATAATGTAACAATTTAAATAAATTAAAATGTTTATAAAGAATATTTTAAATGTAAAAATCAAATAATTGAGAATGTACACATTCTAATTAGATACCATAATAATCGATATTCTCAATAAAATTGTATTAATTCACGAAAGTTGGTTGATACAACTTTCACATTATCTATTTCAATTATAGCACACGTGAAATTTTTAGAAATTCATTATAAAAAAACATAAGAACTATTAAAATTATGGTACTTTAAAAGAAATTGCCGAGTTAAATATACTAATATTAAGTGATTTAATTATTTTTGAAAATGTAACAATAGCTTGAATTTTGGAATATATATAATAATAGATCCAGTTACAAAACTCTGGGTTACAGGCTCGCCCTCAATTTTATAAGATTTAATATTTAATGACTACTCTGTTTTCCAAAGAACAAGGAAGCTTCAATGAATCACTAGAGTAATTTCATAAAAACAATATATCAAAATAAAAATCCATACCTTTCCAACGCCATATAATTATTACTACTCAACAGTAATGTATTTTTCTGTATATAATTCTTCATAATGTATTTCAAAATTTAGATTTGTATAGAAAATATAATAAAACAGTCAAGTGATTTTTTGCATAAATATTTACATAGTAAATAGTATGTCCATAAATTTTAGCAGGAATCAATGTTTAAGAAGGTCTCACTGAACAATTCGATTTCGCAAAATAAACACTTCATGTAAACTTTGCTCAGCTGTCTTTATTTTTAGGAAGCTGAAACATTCACGTATTTTTAAAGTGAAACTTCTACATGACGAATGTGCTCCAAAACTATTTTGAAATTAGTAATTTTTTTTAAGTATAACGTACAAATGAATTTTTTTTAAACTTTAAAAGTAACTATTTTTACATAAAATAAGTTGCTTCAGGAAGTTCTCAATGTAAATAAGACATATAGGGTACATTAAGTTTCCGAGAAATTTAAAATTGGCAGTAAAATGTATCGCTTTTTTCACGTGAATACTGCGAATTTGACGTATTCTTATTATCATTGCAGATTCAAGTTTACATTGCTAGTCAAAGACTGCATCAATATCCTAAGAGGTAAGTGTTTTAAATTATATGAGAATGTAAATGTTTGCGTTTGTTTCGTATGAATTAAATTTTACTTTTTTATGATTTTACTGATGTAAGCAGAAACTGCGCGTTAAATAAGTTATATAATTTTCATATTATGTAGTATTTAAACAAATACACTGTATTATTGAGTATAATGTGAACTTTATGTAATGATTTTTATTATGTCTGAAAAATAATAGAATAAAAACTGGTATATACATATGAATTATTATTTTTTAAACTATTCTAATAACATTTTGTTTATATTCATTAAAACATATTATTAAATTATAACAATGTATATGTGTAATCTGCGGAAATACAGGTTAATAAACTTTAGTCCCAAATATTGAGTTATACCTATATACATTTCAGTACAATATTTAGCACAGTCAAGTTATATGGGGCGTGTTGATTCTGAGCGATTACATGTAAATGAATTAGGATGTACAAAGAGTATTAGAAATTTACTCGTGGGAATAAATCCGTGGCTTCTTGGAATAACTAAATCTGCACTTCTTATGATTTCGATAAAATCGAGTTTTTAGTTTCGTATCGGTGTTTGAAATCAAGACAAATATAAATACAAATATACATATTATTTGGAAATAAATAGCTACGTAGATCATCAGCTGTACAGCTTCAAATGTAGAATAGAACTGCCATAGCTGTGACCGTTCTCAAACAGATCGATGCAGTAAACTCATTGTTATTGTTACAGTCTGGGCTACGGCTTTCTATAAAATGTACTTTTCTTGCCGATACAATACATAACGCATTTCGTAGATGCATATAAATATACTCTAAATATCCGAGTAGCTAACCACTACACTGAATCGTCGCACAACAAACAAGCACCACTACCCGGACTCTCATATACATACCCCACATATTCTACGTCGCGATTCTTGCTGCCAAAGGAATGATTATCACTATCCACTTCGTCGACTACGATTGTCGCGCGTTTTTGTCGGCACTACTAGTCCGGGAGCCAGAGGGGTTACCGTGGCCTTTTCAAAAGGCTCCCATGTGTTTTTTATGTATTTTTTTATGCTAAATCCGCATTTCAATGGTGGATTGTTGAAAAAATCTATTTTCATTTGTTATAAACAATTTATTGAAAAAATATAATAAAAAACTTGTGAGAGACTTTTTGTTTAAAATGATCTAAAGAATACGATAGTATTTTTTGTATTACGAAAAAGCTGAAAAATTAATATTTTTGCAATAAATTGTTTATAACAAATAAAGATAGATTTTTTCCACAACCCACCATCGAAATTCGGATTTAGCATGAAAAAATAAATAAAAAAACACATGGTGTCAGCTTGCCTTTTGTAAAGGCTACGGAAACCCCCCTGGCTCCCGGACTATACTGAGAAAAAAGTTTCATTGCATCAATGAAATACATTTAATTGAAAAATACATGCATTGATTGAAACAAAGTTTTATTCAATTGATTAAATATTTAATTAACAAAATTAAACCATTTCATTATAATTTTCATTTTTAAGATTATTAGATGACTTAATTAAATCAATAATCAATTTCATTGACTCAAAAATGGTATAATCAAAAGTATGAAATGGTTGTCGCGGTCTAACAAAATAGGTTTCATTAATAAAGGCACAATGTTTTAAATAAATAATAAGTTCATATAATGCAATTACTACTATTAAGTTAATAAAAAATTAAATTGAAGATGATAAAATGTTCAATTAACTTTTAATAAAATAATGTATTGTATTGAATATACCGTTATAAATATAATCATAATATGACTAAGACAAACAAATATTTTTGTAATACCTCAAATCAAATATTTACTTGACTTAATTAATTTAACACGTATTCAATAGATTAAATATTGCATAAAATAAATTCAAATTTTATCTATTCACATAAATATTTAATTATCAGAACGAAAATTTTCGTGTATAAATTAAATTATTAAATTTATGCAATAAAAAGCTAGTAACTAATTGAAATAACTATTTTGTAATGGTAATTAAATAAGACTTCAATTTAATAAAATATAAAATCGAAATAGAAGATTGTTTCATAAATCTCCAAATATGTATGTTATTCCACAAAAGAAAAATCTCATCAAATTTATGTAAGAAATCACTAAAATAAGAACAACTTTTGTTATATTAGCTGCAAGGTTTCAATACATCGATAACATTCATTTATTGCATTAATGAAACATTTAATTGAATAACACTCGGTTTTATTGGGGAAGCAAAATATTTTCTAGATATAATAAAATATTTACATTAATTTAATACGTTTAAATTATTTATACCACTCTTATTTTTAATAAAATCTAGCATTGAACTGATTTAAAAATCTAATTCGTGAAATGATACGAGTATTGGATATGTGTATCATGCACACTGATATTATTCAATGAATGAAAAATATCATGAAATTTCTGCAAGAAATTACTTAAGTAAGGAAATCTTTTGTTATATTAGCTGGGCGATTTCAATACATCAATAATATTGATTTATTGCTTTAATGAAACATTTAATTCAATAACACTCGGTTTTATTGGGGAACCAAAATATTTTCTAAATGTAATAAAATATTTACATTAATTTAATACGTTTAAATTATTTATAACATTCTTATTTTGATTAAAATCTAGCATTAAAATTATTTAAAAATCTAATTCGTAAAATGATACAAGTATTGGATATGTGTATCATGCACACTGATATTATTCAATGAATGAAAAATATCATCAAATGTAAGTAAGAAATCACTTAACTAAGGAAACCTTTTGTTATATTATCTGGACGATTTCCATACATCACTAACATTGAATTATTGCTTTAATGAAACATTTAAGGGGGTGTCATACTCAAATTTTACCAACCAATCCGATATCACAGTTACATGATAGAAAAATACTTGAAACTAAACAAATACAATGAATTACGAAAAACCAAGACATAGTTGC
>JAWWEQ010000027.1:298236-314066 GCA_035583055.1 Torymus tubicola
TGGTGTGCTATTAACATTGTTGCCAAATTCAAGATAAATCGTTTTATCTGTGTTTAGTGATAATCTATTTAGTGTTACTAAATAGATTGCCTAGAATTAGCAGTCTATTGTAAAGTGGTTTCTAAACAACTGATGCGATGTGTGTATAAATAGAATGTATACTATCAGTAGGTACATAGACAGTTTGTCTACCGAGTTACTCAATTTGCATTGCTCAGATGCATTCAATCCTAATTGAAAAAAGGATCAATTTCTGTTACTATATCTTATGTCATCATAGTTCTGTTATTTATAGAAAAATTAGGTTCCAATACAGCAACCTAAAACTAGCTTAGAAATTTTCTTACGGGCACCTATCGTCTAAAAAGCTATTTGCACTTGGTCAACACAGCCGAGATGTTTTTTCTGTGGTGCAGATCAATTGGGATAAACAATAGTCTGTTCACCATTGTTGAGATAGTCCAGCCCTACCCTACACTTTGTTGCTCCTAGTCGCCTCAGGACCACCTGCGGCTCCCGACTAATACTAGAGATTTAAAGAGAGGCCCTGCACTGGTCTCTGCTTATAAGCATTCACCCTTGGATATTAAAAAGTGTCAGTTGCCGTAGTAGGGGGGGGGGGGGGGAAGTATTTTAGTCCAGTTTTCTATATTGGTAAGTTTCAAATTATGGTTAATCTAGTATTTCGAGAGTTATTTTGGATTGAAAAGAGATCTGATTTTCCAAAAATATTAGATATTAGATCCCATGAGTTTCAAGCGAAGGCCCATGGGCTAAATGTCAAATGGCATAAAGTGAGAGCGGATGCAAGCGTACCACGCGGAAATATTTTGAATTGAAGGAGGATTTGAAAACTTTGAAACATGTGTATTTTTATTTTTAATAAAGGCCATTTCTTGAAAATTTCATTAAAATCTCTCCCAGAGATCTTATGGTCTTCTTGCTAGCCACTTATCGCTTAATAAAAGAAATTAATACAATTATGAATTAACATGTATATTCATCGATGTCTTGATATTACATCGTACAAACAGTGTCTGTTTTGTATTTTTTTATCCACAATTTCACTTAATCACTAGAAGTTCATAAACGTCTATGAACAATCACATAAACTGTAAGGTTGACACTCATAATATTAAATGACCAGATATGGCTTTCCGCTCGTATTATAAATTTGAAATATGAATTTCTTTACAACAATGAAAAAAAACGTTCAATCAAGATCAACTCACCATCCTCGTTCTAGCAAGATTCGTCAACGATCTTGCGTGGAAAAGTTGTGCTGGCAACTCGAACAGAAAGGACTTTCTCAATCTCTGCAATCGCATTTACAACCGATTGCTTTACAACCGATGAGGCCGCAACTCTACGCGCCTGTACCCAACAAACTTTCCAAGGATTCTCATTTCTTCGTCAGCTCCCGCGGGCTGCTACCTCAAAAATCTACCCTGTTTCCCACTTTTTCCTCCACCCCCCGTCTCGATAAAGCCGCCGAAATGACCAATAAAGGCATGAGGGGGTGTTACGCGGGTGCAGTTATACTGGTCCCCCGTGACGGCGTTCATACAAGAAATTTCCCTTTCGCGCCGCCGACGCCGCTTTCCATCCCTTCCGAAAACTCATAGGCGCTTCGATCGGAATTCGGTTAAGCCGCAGAAGCTCGTAAAGCGCTTTCGGGGCCGTTTTCGAGCGATAAATTATCAAGCGACTCGGCCGAGATCCGAACGAGCGAACGAGCGAGCGAGACCCAGGAAAGTGGATGAAGAAAGAGCCGCGAGCGCCGGAGGAAGAGCGCGAGATACGAAAAGAGTGTAAAGATGCCGAGAGGTATAGTGGAGATGAAGGAGGAGAAGAAGGACTGATAGGGAATTCGGAGTGTCTGAGAAAGATACAAATTCCGAGAGGAGACGAGAGGTAAGACCGCAATTTCAATTTTTAAGGGAGGACGTTTCCGGGGCTATACAAGAGATTATGATTTCCTGGAACGCGCTGGGATTAGAAAAGTGTGCGCGTGCTACTGTTTTTATCCTTTTTTTTTATTGGAATGTGATAAATCAATCAAAATCCTGAATTGTAAGCATCTAATATGTAGTAATCTTTATGATAAACATTTCTAAAGGTACTTGAATGACAGTATTTAATAGATTAGGTACAAATTTCATTTAATTAATTTATGGACAAAATTTACTCTCTTTATACCAGAATCAAATTGCGATTTGAATATTCGAAGGTTGTATATCTACTTTTTCATTTGATAATTACATAAATACACTATGGGTTTAGCATCAAAAAATCTGATGAAGAATAAAAGAATCTTTAAGATGCTCCCATATGACGTAATGTCACTATCATCTTTCTTCAATAAGCTGATTAATATAATAAATAAAAGTTTAGATAATATAATCTGATATAAAAAATTACCATTGTCTGACTGTAAACGACGTATACTACTGATGCGAAGTATGATTAATTAATTATGACGAATTATAATTTTTAATTGTATATTATAATTGTATATTTAATTATAAAGATTTTTTTATTATTCATTACCACACTACATTTGTTTGTATCAATAAATAATTCATATAAATTAAAATATTATAACATCTGTTTTTAAAACTTGAGACATTTCAATCATTAAGTAATAATTCCAGTCATCCTCTAAAAAGAAATTTAAAGCATTTATGGATTTCGATTTGTTTTTCAAAACAATTTACTTCGCTTAACTGAAATGTAACTATAACTGTTATCGCAAGACCACTCTCAAAGCTTGTCGACAGC
The DNA here is from genome assembly GCA_035583055.1 of Torymus tubicola. Lineage (NCBI taxonomy): Eukaryota > Metazoa > Arthropoda > Insecta > Hymenoptera > Torymidae > Torymus > Torymus tubicola. The sequence goes on from JAWWEQ010000027.1 coordinate 301,018, forward strand.
AATAACAGTGCCATCATAATCGTCGGTTTGCAAACTGCTCATCTAAAGAAATGTTCAAGTAATATCGTTTATTCGAAAAACCATCGTAACAAAGCAACGTTTGCGAATGCGCACGCCTGCAGGATTCATGACCAGGGTGTGCGTATATCGGCGAAAAAAAAGAGACAGAGAGTAGATCTCTCTCGCACAGACACCCATCTGGCCTCGCAGAATAAAGGAAACCGAGAAGAACAAGAAGAACAAGAAGAAGAGGAGAAGGCTGCGGAGAAAAGTCGAGTAAAAAGAAAGAGTGAGAGAGTGAAATATACGGCGAAAAAAAGCGAAGAAAAATCTCGCGAACGCTTTTTCCATTTCTCGCACCTTCTTTTCTCCCTCTCTTCGCTTTTTGCGCGGTGTTTATCCGCACGGACCGAGCGCGCGCGAGCCATAACCGTTTGCTATTGACTTTCATGCCGCGGCCATTACCATAAGTTCTCTCGCTCTCTCTCTCTCGCACTCTCCCCTTCACCCGATCTCTCTCTCTCTCTCTCTCTTTCCCTCTCAGCTGTACGCAAGCGCGCGCGGACAGTTAGGCGGCGGTGCTGACCAGACTTTGAGATTTTACGGCGCGCGACGCCTGATGCGCCCGGAATATCGAAGTAATTGCCTCCCACTCGACTCGATTTTCTCTCTCTCACTCGCGCGCTCGCGCTCGCTCGTTTTCGGATTCTGCGCGCGGCGCCTCCTCTCGTCAAGTGCCTCTCTCGCGGGCCTTATTTATTGTTATATCGCGATATATCGAGGTGAGAGAGAGAGAGAGAGACCGTCTCTTTTTCAAATGTGCTGCAAGAGGAAGCAAAAGACCCAGCTAGAGAGGGGGAGAAAGAAAGATAGAGGTCTTTATCTTATGTATCGGGCGTCTCGTGTCAAAAACATTGAAGAAGGCATTTAAAAGTCGTTAAAAATTTTCGGGGATTGGGAGACTTTATTGTAGGATCGTGAGAACGGTTGCCAGGATTTGATAACGCTCCGCATTTTCAGTTAAATATTTCGTTTATACAAATATTGTCTTATATCTTGAATTAATTTTAGTAATTTAATTATCTCATAATGTATTAAATTAATTAATATATTAAAAACACTTCTTATCTTAATCAGATATTATTAATTACGCATATTATAATTATACGCAAGCATATTTTGATCAAATGTATTGTTGAATGTATGTTGACGATTTCATGAAGTATTTCATTTCCTGTATTACTGATTTGGTTCTTGTAAATTAAAGGGTTATACCCCACGTTAAGATAGGCAAAATGCCACTGGAACCTATCTCCCCTCCTTATACCAGTAAGGCCTAAAAACTGCATTTTTCAGACTTTATTTTTTTTCTCCGGTTCCTTGAGATAAAAAATTCTGAAAAGATATGAGAGTATAGCTTTTGAACAGTATTTTCACTCAATTTTTTTAGCTTTAGGTACATTCAATACCTAACCTAAAAAAAAATAAAAAAGTATTAAAATTCATTTTTTCTTAATTTCTTTTCCAAAAATATTCGATATATTATATTTATATCATAAAAGTAATTATGTGAAAAAATATAATAATTATTATGATGTATCCTGTGCGAAATGTTTTCTAATTTAATTAACGAAGCTCCACATGAGTTCTGAATTACACACAGAGAGAACTTAAGGAACGCTGTGTCTTTACGGGATACAGCAGACGCACCGTTTCTTTCGCGAGGCAGCGCTCCCGAATTTAGGACAGCTGGAATCCTAAACCCGCGGACGTCTGCTGTTTTTTATTTTTCCATACTACACTATCGCAGCGAAAAATTAAGAGAGCAGGCGTCCCTCGATTTTCCTGCAGCAGCAATGCCGATCACAAATGACTGTTGTCCTAGAGAGGGCATTAGTTCGTACCAAAACAAAAGACAACTCTTTGTATATATTTAGGAACTTAATCGTACTGCCAACGACAACAGTGCTCCCGAAGTTCTCTCGGTGCAGATGCAGTGAAACATAGATGCAAACAATAACATGGGTTACTATATCTATGGATATAAATTACCGCACGATGTCTACTGGTGGTGCATTAAAAGGACTGTATTCATTCTGTGTTCATAACTACATGCCTGTATTATTTACTACACTTTATGATTATAATCTGATATAATCGAGTATAATCATGGCTATAGTAGCTCCACACTATCACTTTATTAGTAACATATACTATATACATGCATAAAATATTGATCAAAAAACTTTTAAACTTATTAAATAACCAAAAATCAAGAAAATCACAAATAATACGCACTTTTATACAAAAAGTGGGGTGTTTTCGTTGGATTCTGACTGATTTCGTACTTCAAAACATATCAGTCGTATTGGAATGTATTAAGTATTTATAACATATGTCCAAAAGTAAAATATTTGTTTATTTAAGAGTCAGTAAAGGCCCTACCAATTATTTAAGGCCCATAAAAAGCCAAAAATGGCCGAAAATAGGGTTATTCGCATTGTTGAGAACAGCCCACCATTCCGAAAAATCTGAAAAAATTCTAGTACAAAGGAAACATTAAAATATTCATTTTTCTGGTGTAGTTAGTCCTGTAGATATAAAATAAATTAAGAAAAAAATGAATTTTAATTCTTTTTTATTTTTTTTAAGTTAGGTATTGAATGCACCTAAAGCTAAAAAAAATTGAGTGAAAAATACTGTTCATAAGCTATACTCTCATATTTATTTCAAAATTTTTTACCTCAAGGAACCGGAGAAAAAAATACAGTCTGAAAAATGCGGTTTTTAGGCCTTACTGGTATAAGAAGGGGAGATAGGTGTGCGGAAAAATTGTAAAAAATTCTTTTTTTAGTATACTTATATGAAATCACTGTCATTTTTCACTTTCATTAACAGTGGCATTTTGCATATCTTAACGTGGGGTACTCTTTAATTACTGGCCTTAATGATCGAATACGAATATCTTCTTTTTTTTACAAATTTTATAAACTCTAACAACTTTTGGCATGCTATTTTATCGCGGACAGTCCGTGTGTTCGTATAGGTAGAGCCACCTCAATTCGAGAGTCCCGGAGCGTTTTTATGGCCTCGGGTGCTATGTGACCCGGTCGCATCGCACCATCCCGTGTGTGATAATATTTCATTTGGACTGATGAAAAAAGTTCGTCATTATTTGACTTGCCGTTGCATGTTATTTTCCCTCTCTCTCTTTCTCTTTTTATGTATACATCTGTTCGTGTACATACGCATACATATATCATAGGTCAGCTGGATCATCGTCGATGATGACTATTGGTATACGATATTGTTTATTTAGTAACTCATGATGGCTATCTTCGACGTTTATATAATAAATATCGACAGGGTTTGTATAACAAATAACAACAGCGGTTACAGTTGTAGTGAAAACATCGACTTTCGTATAATGTATACGTGTATCTGTCATTCATTACGATATCCAAATATTTAACTTATTCATTAATGTATGTTCTTTTATGAAATTGTTTGCGCTTGTTATTACGTCCTGCAACAAATAAATTATCTGTAAGTTGCATAATTAACAGTTGGATATTTGTTTCTATTCCAATAATGTAGCATCACTAATATTCTTAATATTATATAACTTGTCATGAATAAAGTAGTGAAAAATGCTGTCAACTTATTGGTACATGGCTTCTTCGAACTTAATTTGAAAATTCTTTTTATTAATTTATATAATTATCATTATTTTACAAAAATTATTGTTAAATTTTTGAAATATTTGACTTATATTATTTATTGTAATTCGACTAATTTTGTAGTATTTTTTAACAGAATAATACTTCGTAACTTACTGAAGCAAACTTTCGATCAATTCAAACTTTTAAGGGGCTAAATAACCGTTAAATATGAGATTATTATTCGGTTTACTTCAATATATTTTTTACGATATTATGATCGATTTATCGGTAAACGAGCCCTTCAGCAGCGATACCTCGAAGATATACGTATGACATATAGATAACTTCGGCCTTTCCAATAGCTTAACGTGTATGGGTTTTCGGGGGGTCAGCCGAATGTCTTATGAATTTATATATCCTTATTTCACAGGAAGCCTCAATTTATGTTATATTCGTGATTTTATATATTAATTTAAGACCGCACATTTTTTCCCTTAATGGGGCTTTCGGAACGCCATATGTTCTCCTTTTCGGTATATTTAGAAATATATTTATTTATCAAGTTTCTCACTTTCTTCTAGAGAATGGAGAATTAATATATTATTTATCATTCAAGTGTTTGATTAATAAATATAATATTATAATTTTTATATTAATATTATAATTAAATTTCTGGTTTAATTATTAATTATTTAATCTTGTTAAATGCAATATGTTATAATATTTTACAGAATAACAATCAGAAATCAACTATAATAAATAAAAAAACGCGAAACATGTTTGATTTTCATAATGTTACACAGTTTCATACTAACAGCTTATAATACATCCAAAACAATAATTACGTCCTTTGTAGTTCACGATCAATCGCCATTATCGATTCACATTATGAGTTCAAGGAGGCAGAGTGCACAGCTTGTCCAGAAATCTTGTCGAGACTGGAGGAGCCTCTTAAAAAATTTATCACCTCTCTTGCATCACTTCATATAATGTTAATCAAACCGTTATCATCTCAACAACGGTGGGGAAGAATGAGAATAAAAGACACACACTCTAGTAATATACTGCGCCCCTAACTTCCAGAAAGCCAAGGGACTCTGCCGACTTTTTCTCGCGTTCTCGGGAACCCTAACGTTTTTCTAGTCGCACGTGCGCACCCGCGCGAATCGATATCATTTCTCTACTGCTCAGCACTTGCTTCTTTCTCTTGGGCAAAACGAGCGGTTTAGCGCCATGCAAATACTTTACACACGCCCGTGTGTGCCACTAAAAACTGACTTTTTCGCTAGATCTAAAACTTCGTTACCTTTGTAAAACGAATGACTTCCCCATGCTGCATAACTGAGAGAGAGAGAGAGAGAGAGAGAGAGAGAGAGAGAGAGAGAGAGAGAAGAATAATTTATCGCAAGATAAAGTGGTGCGGGTCGTCGTAAAAATTTATGCCGCATAAATCTGGCTTCGCCGTCCAGCCTTTCGATGATTTCTCGCTGTATTTCAAATTGCTTGATCTTTTTCAATATAATCGTGAAACTTTTATGGCTTCTTATTAAGCGCATGCATGGAAAAAACGATTGCAGAAAACGGCACGAGTTCTGAAATCACTATTTAATGAAAGGTTCTATTGGGAACTTGAATTATATTCAAAATTTATGTTTTATGGATATGGAAGGAGTGTTGATGATGTCGTAAAATTTTTAAGAAAAAATTGCGTTGAAAAATGATATAATAATGTTTGAACTATGGTATGTGGCATTTTAATTTGTAATAATATTCTAAAAACTCAATGAAAATTTAGAAATGTGTGAAAAAATAATGTTTTCTTCTTAATCGGCTGAAACTTTTCATTTACTGATTTTACTTATCGTTTAGACACATTTTGATAGATTAAGATGTGATTCGACTTTATATGAATCGATAAAAAATCTTTTTCAACGATAATCGGCCATAATCTTTAATTAAACAACCTGTATCTCCCTAGTTCACAGCAGCAAAAGAAGGTAACTGACCAAGTAAAAATATCGCGTTTATATACATAATTATTCTTTGCAAAATCTCTTACATTCTTGGCAGTATTTCTTCTCTTACTTAACAATACGTATACAATAAGTACGTCATCGTAAAGCATGCACATATCAACATATACATGCTTTTACGAGTCTCTCACTTCAACCTACACATACACCGACCTCCTTGACAAGCGACGAGCGCAGAAATGACACCGCCATCAAAAGGGTACCTGAAGTCTAGCGTGAGCATGTGTTGGTGCTTAAAATATAGATCTCTTATTAACCTGCATTCCTGGGTGACCCTCGCATGGCGAGGAATGCCGGCATAACCATGGTCACAGATATTTATGATTTGGACGGACATGAATGCATGAGCGGTGTTATAATGCACGCGATGTATAGATAGGCTTTCATTACTTCATCCATGGGCAATGACTATTTCTGGCGTGCAAAAAAGAATAAAATTGTGGTTGTTATGTATTGTTTTTATACATTTTTTACACTTCTGTATCATTTTATTCATTACATCAAGTTACATAATACACAGAAAAGTTAATAAGTTACTCTTTAAAAATCATGGAAATCGAAAATAATGAAAATATCTTTAAAAATGAAGATTCAGATAAAACAACGGCATGAGGTTCCCTTAAGGCTTAATACGAATAAATTGAAGCGATATCAAAAGGAAAAAAATTTTAATTTTATAATTACAGAATTTGGATGAAGGTTTCGTGGAAGCCTTACAACTGTTGAGAGATATAATAAAATCTTCATTTTATTAAAATTATAATAAGCTCCTTTTAATCTCAATTTGTGAGTTAATTAAAATTTATTAAATAGTCATAATTCAACAACTCGAGTATTTTTAATTAAAATATTTCCCGAAAATTACTTTAAATCTTGGTAAGAAAAGTTGAGTACAATTGCATTTCTCGTTTTGAATTCTAAATATCTCATTATTTAAGAGGAATTCTTTCTTTGAATAATGATATAGAAGTGAAAACATAATGTAAATATTGTATTGTATAATTAACGTAACTTTAACGAATAAAGAAAGTTTATTCTTATTTTACTAGTTTAAACTTTTAATATTTTAGAACTTTTAAAAAGTCTTTTTCATCTTTTCTAGACTTTAACGGCCTTTATTGTAAACGGACTGTTCCAATCAATCATACTTATGATGATGACATTTTTAAGAATTCTTAGAAAGTATAGTCGAGAAGAATATAGAGAGTAACTTTCTATGAATTGAGTTTGCTGATGTCGAATAAAAAGTTTCTGCGGATGAGCCAAAGAATCTGAAAATTATAATTGATTACATAATCAACAAAATGCCTTGAACCATTTTCGGTTAGTTTGTTTTTTAATTTTGTTATACAGAAGATTAAATATTGTAAAATTTAAAAGCATTACTGGTATTCGTTATATAATTAAAAATAACTCTCCCAGCTAATTTTATCTTGATGATATTATATTGCATTCCATGTCAAGCAGCTGAATTCGCATTAAATAAAAAGAAGGCGACATCGTTGGGCTTTTATTCTGATTTAGAAACGCGTACGATGACGAGCGCATGGTACGGGACTCGCTGGAATAAATTGTGCGGCCGAAACGTAAGAGAGAATCTTACTCTCTTATATATGCAATGAACATTCGTGACTTTGTGGATTCTACCTCCGCTAGCTAAAGCCATAGTACTGTTCTTTCAAAATGCTGAAAGCCCTGATTTATTATTTGGTCGAACACACTTTGCTATCCTGCCTAATAAGAGGTAGGTTACAGATATAAATAGTGCTCTACAAATTGAATGTAAAGAGCAATTAGGATTTGTGCACTGATTGATATTATTATTTGAATGAAAAATATTATTGGAAACATTTTAAAATATTTTTTTTTACGTATTAGGTGTAATAAGGGTTTTTAACATCAAATAAATAATCTCAAGAACGCTTACTCACTTTCCTTAGTAATTGTTAAATTGTAAGCTACATAACTTTCTTTGTAAATAACATTACGATTTCACTTTCTTAGAAAAGAAAAACAAGTTAAGAAAACTCTTGTAGTGAACCAGAAATACCAAGTTTTCAAGTACAAAAAATTTGCATTACAAAAATGTATGTCGAACGAAAAGTTAAAGTTATAGTAGTATATAATAAAATGAAAATTCCCATTGAAGCCGAATGCATTACTTCGTTCGTCGTCATCTATACAAAATTACTCAGCGGAAAAACCTTGCAAAATCCTGAGACGTCGCCGTCGAGAGCCTCGTCAGCGAGTGAGAGTTTGAAAACCCTGCTTTAAAATGTAATAAGCGTTCAAGCCGTCTGTTCTAGTACACAAGCGAGTCCCGTGCAACTCCGTTAATAACGTCATGTCGAGCGCGTATCTATTATTCAGTCGTAATTATGCCATTCCGATTTCGACTATTACGCCGGTGCGAGACGACGTCGCTTCCCTACTTCTACCTCTCTCTCTCTCTCTCTCTTCCGTCTCCTCATCGCGTCCCTCCTTTCCTTTCCGGAGATCTATGAAACGCTCATCCGTCGAATTACCAAGTTCGCCCGGGCGAATCTTCTGTCGGCGTGCTGGGCGCGCTTCTCGAAGCATTGCGTTGTGCGTCCCAAAGGTCGTGTGTATAGATATACATATATATACGTGGTCGCGACGGGCTGGCTGGTATGACCGCGACGGTCAGTCAATTCACTTGACTTTCGAAATCTCGGAGCGGATCCCAGCGGGCAGTCCGTTCCTTGGCGATAGAGGCCAAAGGGAAAACGTTTGCACACAGGCGTGCGCTCTCCGCTCGAATTGCTTGTGACGAGAGCTGTGCTTCCACGTCACAAGACCTTCGTTAAGAGAGATTTAAACGACGGTGGGAGCGAAGTATAGATTGATTGTCGTAAGAATCTTATAATAAGACTTATTCGTTAAGAGTGAGTATAATGGAGTACAAAGGCTTTTTAATAACCGAAGTTACGTGGAAAGGTTTTTATTAGGGGAAAAGGGAATAAATATGTACCAGATCTATGGCTGGATTAATTCATCAGAGTTAACGCTATAATTATAAAGGGTTCCGTTTACTCCGACAGAGTTCCTAGGAATTCTCTTACACATGACTTATATGCTCAATTTTTTTAGACTATCAAAAAGACGAATATAGACTAAATCTGTATTTATAAATCGCTCCTTTATCACTACGAAGACTTATAGTTTCATTACCTCAAATACCATCACAAAGGAAAAAAGCATACAGTTACTAAGAAGTTAATTGATTATTAACACTAAAAACAGTTATATTAGAGCAATAACGCATTTTAGCAACCTGCCAAATGAATTAAAGTCAATAAGAAACAAATTCAGCAAAAAAATAAAACTAAAAGAATGCGAGAGATCATTTAGACAACAAATCTATGGACAGTATAATTAAGTATACCACTACCAAAAATTGAGAATGGGCTATGGTAAATGTTTTTAAAAATATTTGAACAGTAGCAATTCCTAAAACTACTACACGCATTAAATAATGAAAATGTATTTTCATTAACCAAATAAAATCTAGTATTAAGTTAGTTCGTAAGTCATTTTGTAGTTTGTAAGTAGGGCGGACCAGCGAACAGGAAAATTTATTTTGTCTGCTGGATTATTTTTGTAATGTTAGCATTGTACAATGGTTACGATTTTTGTAATTTTGTAATTGATTGTACATTATTCAGATTAAATTAAATATAAAAATATAAATATCTCGTTTCTCGTTACGTACAGATAAATTTGAATAAAATAAATAATTATTGAAATGTACAAAAGTCAAATTAATTAATTAAGTGCATTATCCTTCTGAACTTATTTTAAGTAATTATATCAAATACCTATTAAAGTTCTATTTTTAAAATTTGCAAAAGCTTGTATAATTTTTAATCACGAATAATTTTGAATAATGAATATTTATAATTCGTTATTCATACGTAAATATTTAATTAGTATTAAATATATGTATATTTTTTTATATTCGTAATATTTTTCATTTTTATAATTGCAGTAGTAAACAGTTTCTTAAATCGATTTTTCCTATTATTCATTTAAAATTTTAGAATCTCTTTTCAATATAAAACCTTAACCTTTTGCTCAAGCATTAAATATATTTAATAAGAGAAGTATTTTGGTTTATTTACAGTCGTAAATATTATGAAAATTTTGTGTTGAAATTTTCAAATTAATAACTTCAAATTACATTGCATTTGATTTCCAACAATCAGTCATAAAGTACTATTGAAATTTTTAACGATCAAGCAAACGACCGCTAAATCAGAGTACTTTGAACCGAGTATACGACTCTCATAAATATCCTTATGTCTATGTTTTCAGATCGCGTAATTGCCCATAGTAACATTTTCACGAAATCAATAACAAAGATGACTACTCTACGAGATGCTTCGCGATTGCGTTTATTTCCCAAATTCTTCCTGAATAAATGACGCCCTTGACTCTCAGAAATGACCTCATAAAGATGAAAACAATATAAACGAGGGCCTCTCCCCTTCTTCCCAATACGCCCCGCACATTAATATACTGCGGAGTCGTTCGGTCCCGCGTACTATTACGAAAAATAGAGACGCCAGGCTGTGGGAAGAAACGTAATAATATCGAAGCACGCTTCGACGCTGCGCCTGGGAATTCCCGTGCGCAGGCGCGTGCGCAAGCTAACACGTGTATACATATATATATAGGGGTGCTGGAGGGCCTCTATCGCAGTGCGAAATTTAATAAAGGGGGAAATGCTTATCTGAAATCGAATTAGGGAAGACGCGCGAGCGAGATTGGCGATCCTTAAGGCTGCCTCTAAGAGAGGCTCTGGGTACAGTCGGTGTCAAGACTCGGTTAGGAGACAAGTTATCCGTGGAGTGCTGTCAATACGTGTAAGAGGGTGGTAATGTTATTAACCGGTTATGTAGAAAATAAAGTGGAGAGCATACGAATTTCCAACATGTATACATTGTCATTCAAAAAATTCGTAAAAATTATTTATAATAAAAATCATCACAAATGTTTCCGACTAAATCATTTGTAATAAAAGAGAGAGAGATAGATAGATAGATAGATAGATGCACGTGAACAAGGCTAAAGGTACAGTTACACTCTATGAAGAAGTACCTAAAATACTGACGAGCATAACAAAATACGAAGGGGCATCGTAGAAAAATCATTAAGAATTAAAAATTTTCGAAAAATACGCTGACGTTTTTAGAAATTTACAGTTTTCATTTTTTTTCTACGGGTTAATTAAATACATTTCTGTGAATCTAATTGAAGAAAAAGATTAGTTATTATCTATAGAAACTTAAAAAAAATACTGCGGATGCATGACATCGTTAGTTTTAGTATAAGCGTCGTTTTTTATTATATAAAAAATATAATAAATTATATTTTTTATATATTTTCTTATTCCTCATTTAAAGTTCCTTATTTAAGATTATTTGTTCCTTTGAATATTAAGCAAACAATCTCTTTATTACGTAATTAATGAAATTAAAAAATGCTAGAGGATGCTTTCTCCAATTCAATATATCTACCAAGACATCATCGTTTTTGAAAAAATACTCAAAGAAAATCATGAAGAAAAAGGTGAAGAAGGAAGTTCTCAACTTCGCAGACAGTATTTAATAGTAGTTGGTGATATTACGTATCCTAAAGTAAATAATTTACTAGACGCATTGCAATTGCTAATTACTTCTTACTTCAACATTAATCGTGTGTTTCCAAAGTGAATAGATCAAAATCTCAAGAGATTATAACTAAAGTTGAGAGATTTATTACTAAGCTCCAAAAAATTGAAATTTAATTATATTTATTAGTACATGACTGAGATGATTTTTAAATCAAGACATGATTTCACTGTATTCCTTATTTAGTGGCAATTTGCTTTCATAGTATTTTAAGTACAAAGTGTACAAAGTAGTCCGTTCACACTACTTACAGATAACTTATTATTGAATAAGTTCAGATGTATATAATTTTCAGTACAAAATATGTAAATTTTTTAGTAAAGCAACTTATTTATAAAAATGAATCTATAAGTTTTTTAACAATATTTTTATTGACAATTTAATTACTAATTATAATACTTGTCTAATGATTTATGCTAATGTTAATGCGATATATGGATTTATTTGAGTCAAAAAGGGAGTTCGTAGTCATAGATGAAAATTGATCGTTTTCAGCCATTTCTATACTTGTGTGTTCTGTTTGCTCTGTACGTTACGACCTACCACTCCTACTTACTTGTTCTGCCTGTGTTGCTATGGAACAAATGTAAAAGTATTTATTCCGTAGCGACACAGGCAGAACGGATAGAAAGATCTGAAGTGTTGGAACGTTGGTTCCTGGTTATTCAGCAGCAGTAGCTTCTTAAGGCGTTGTCATTCCAGGTGGAACATCTTGTAGTCCTGCGACCATGTACAAACGTCTCCAATAAGAGCTTAGATGAGAGTTCTTGTGTGATCTTCGGTGGGAATCTGGCGTCGCAAATAGTGCTGTAGATCTTGATGAGGCAAGCTAGAAAATTCTGCTGGTGATGTTTGATTACCGCATAGTGTTCTGCGGAAGTCGGTATGGAAAGCGAATTGCTTAGGTAGTATGATGGCCGCCACTGGGCATTTACCCACTCCCAAAAGCGTATTGTCGACATGTGTTTAGACCGATTGGTCGATTGAAGTTAACGCTTGGGTTATCTTCTGTGCGGTTTGTATCAAAGCAGCCGCTGAACGAGGCGCAGTTGAGATCTGTTTAGATTTCCAGATTAGAAAGGCGCTGGAGACCAGCTGGCAAATCAAGATCAATAGAAGCAAGATCGCGATGATGTTTCCTATAGTTAGACATTCGTGCGTGCTCCGGCTGATGGATTTTTTCTGTTCGGGAGAAGTGTAGAGATTAATAAATTTAAGTTTTACGGAAAGTCCATCTTTTTGATCTCGTTCATATTAATGAAGAACGTAAATATTTATGTAAATAATTATATTACTCAACTGGAAATATTTCTTGTGCATATTATTACAAATGATAAATAAATGATTCCTTTTGTAAGCAATTAAGTTTGATTCCGTGATACTTACTAATCAAGAATGTTAATTTATTTTTATCGACATTCTAAACTTTTAAGCATTAATTTTCATTCCCGACAATTAGGTATTAAAATCTACTTAGTTCAATATTGCAATTTAATAACATTACTACACTGAGTCATAGAACATAATAGATATATTTCCAACATTTAATATTCTAGCATTTCCAAGATTTATGTACAAATAAATTCATAAAACTGTATTATAAAAGTCGATTTTACTGAGAGTTGGTTATTCGTTCAATTTTAACCTTCCATTTGGATGTA
>JAWWEQ010000027.1:314166-334821 GCA_035583055.1 Torymus tubicola
TATTCATGCAGTCTTACAGAAATTATTTATTTAAAGAATGTTTTTTGGTTGCTAATTTTATTAAAATAAAAAGAACGAATAAGAGTAAAAATAAAATTTTATGAATTTTATTAATCAGGTTAAGGAAATAATCTTTCAGTAGTGACTAATAACTATTTACTATATTCAAGAATTATTTTATATGACTTTGAGCCTATAGGCTGTTACACAAAATTATTACTATTTATTATTTCTTATCATTATATTTTATTTCCGAATATTTTGTATTACTGAATAATTTAACTCTTCAAACAATCTGAACAAGATCTTTAAAACTACTGGGGAGCGGATTCCTCGGAAATTTTTTCTTCAGAAACCGCCTGTCAGAATTTTCCAAAATATTGTATACCTATACTTTTTACACTTCCAGACTGTACTCACAATTAGTAAAAGAATTTCAGTTGAGAAACTTAAAAACTTGTACAATAAAACAAAATCAACGGTGGTGGATTTTGTAGAAAATTTATTTTTGGCATCTACAGCCTCGGAACTGTAAAAATCGTTATTGATCAAAATTTAAACGTTAAGATTGAGAACTACATTTGTAAAAAAAAATAAATAGAATGTGGTAAAATAACAATATTAAAATATAATATAAATTAATAAAACAATTTATAAGTTGAAGAAAAATGTTGAGTAATTGTTTTCAAATATACTTTTTTAATGAGTAGAATCTTAATGTCAGTAAAATTTTTGTTTAGAACAAATGTAGACCCAATAACGGCAATATAGTTCGTAGTTTAAAAGTATAGGTATCTGCAGAAAACATTTGAACTCTCCGTATACGTTGCCACTGACCGACGCTATCCTTTTTCTCCGATTGATTTCGGCGATCCAGTTACCGGATTTCCTCCCTCCTGCTTCCTGTTGCTTGACTTTCCGGTTCCGGTGAAGGTACGAGCAGAAACGAAAGTGAGGGCGACGGATGGAAGGAAACGGGAAGAACGAGAGGGCGAGAGATGACGCACGAAATACAGGAGCGAAATACAATCTCCTAATAAACGTTTAAGCGACTGAGGGTGAGTTTTTACGATATAGCGACTGAGGCTGTTATCGATCTGTTTTTGTATTTAAATTAAACTCCTGCAAAGAGTTTTTGATTTATGATATTTGGATTAACACACGAATCGTATTGTATAGAATAGAGTTTAGTCATGCGCTGAAGTAGAATTTGATTGAAGTTAATAAAGCAATATTTCTTAAGCTGCCTATATAATACTGTGAATTGACTAACTTTTTAGATTAAATCCTGGTTTAAATGTCTTTTCAATGCACTCGTTATCTCAATTTATATATTTCATGAAATTAAAAATTATTAATAAATTTATCACAACCGGCTAATACCTACGTACGCAATCAAGCAAGAAATTAATGTCAAGAGTATGTTAATTTCTAATTTAATTAAAAATATTAAGCTTATGGTCCTGTTACATAGTGGTATTGAAAAGAAGGGAAAGAGGGGAAAGAAACAGAAGCTTAAGCCATTTTGTCGTTTTCTTTATATCTACAATGTCAGTTAATCTTTATAGTTTAATCAAATATAGTTACTCTGCGTAATCTAGTAATAAGTTGCTCTACAAAGTTTCAAGGCAAAAAAATAACTTTTGGTTAATTTTCATTCCAGAAATAAACAAGGTTATTTTGAAACTGTGTGGGTTGATGATTACTGGATTACGTAGGGTTACTAAATTTGTTCAAGACGTCGAGCGGTATTTATATTTTAATATCAATCAATTATTTTTACGTGATCCGCCGATAAAGCTAGATTAGTGACAAAGTAGGACTATTACACTCTCTTAATGCACGATTTATCTCTAATTTTCTTGCAACTATGTACCACCGCCTCTCTCCCTCTCTCTTCACGTGGAAGTAAAAAGAAATTTTCACATATTTACTCGAATTTCGTTCTTACAAATTTGTATTTACTATACAACAAAAATATTTTTTGTACATATATAAAAATAGGCTCTTGTTTTTTAAGAAAACGTTTGTAACAAGTAATCCTAATTTAAATTTTTAAGTAATGTCAAGTGAAGGGCTACTTGTACGAAGATAAATGTAAAACATGAAGGCTCAACCAATAAAGCATTATATGCCGCGTAAGAGTCTTGTACAGCATCCACCATCTAGCCCATGTGCTACCTTACGGCATGCCATATTTCATTTCTACTTGAATAAGCATATTTCGGCGTGGCCAATACTTGGAAGGGTAACCGCTCCACTGCGTCAACAAAAATTTTGTTCAGCACACTTCTCAGGTGGATTTACTTAATTAGCCTAAAACATCAGTTAGTTCAACACACTTAAAAAACAAATCCAAAATAAGTTCAAAAAGTTATACATGAAGGCACATGTTAGTATATTGATTTAGTGCAGTCTGCAGACTTCGTGATTGGAAGAGTGGATAAAATTATAAAAAAGGCGAGAGCTAAATGAAAATAATTAGTTACTTATAACTATTTCTTAAATCATATTTTATAATCATTATATTTTATTATTATTATTTATGTTTGTATTTTATAAAACATATACATAAAATGATGTGCGAATGTTCATGAAATAGCAATAAATATTTAATATCTTTAATCTTTCTTTTATTTTTCATTTATTAAAATCGACTTCGTTAAAAACATCAATGATTTTCTATTATTTTGTTTGATCAATATTGAAAATAATTTTTCCGGTTCAATTATTAAAAAATCAACAATATAGTTATAGTATTTGAATTTGTATATTAAAAGAATTGTACGGCGTTGACCAATAATATTAGTTTTTTCTTAAATTAATTAAATTCATACAATACCTCTGCCTGGAAACATGCGCTAATTTCTACAGCGTAAAATCCAAACTCGTTATGAAATTCAACGAAGCAGGTTGTAATCAGTATAGTGAAAAAAGTACTTTTATCTCGTTGTCGGAAATCCAAACCCGCGCATTCCCACATCTTCCAAAAGCTTATACAGCATTTCCATTACTGTTCGACTGCTGAAGCCTTAATTTCAAGCAAACAAAAAATGAGACAAACAGCACAGCGAACGGCGAAAATTCTTAATCGGCGAAATTAATGTCTACGCGATCAACACACGCATACTCAAAAAGACGAGCGAAACTCGTTCGCGTATCTTTTTCCGCGTCGCCCGGCTGATATTTTTCTGATTGCAACTTGCAGAGCACGTTATGACTCGGTCCGACTACGTGGGAGAAGTAACGAACCGGCGAGCTAAAACAAAACTAGACCAACCACACGTAATCGTGCATACGATGAAAAAGAGAGACTCTGGGGGAGGGAGAGAGAGAGAGAAAGAGAGTAGTGCATGCGCTCGCGTTTTTCAAATTTATTCAAGCAATTGGCGTGAAAAACGCCCTTAAAGCGTTGTCAAGCGTATTTCACTCGGTTCAATAAAAATTCACGGTACTTTGTCTTTCCGGTGTGCAGGGTATAGTGGGAGAAGCGAGAGAGCATATACAGGTATGTGTGTACTTGGATATATATATATATATATATATGTATGCACACACACATACGCGCGTACACACGGACGCAAAGCGTGAAAAGTGAGCGCGTGTTGACTGTTGTTACATCTGTGAAAAATTCACCTGTGTAACTTGCTCTCTCTCTCTCTCTCTCTCTCTCCCTCTCTCTCTCTCTCTCTCTCTGTATCTTTCTACCTTTCGGTTGGACTCTACACCTCTCTAGTCAGTATATATATATAAAACACTACAGCGAGGCGCGTGTATGGTAGAGCGGCCCATTATTATTCGACGGCCTGTGTTTTTTAACGGAAAATAGCGCTATCGCGAACGCGCGGCAACGAATTTGAATTTTAAATGATGCGCTCGGGCTTCCGAAGGGCTGTCAATGACTTTTGGGATACTCGATACGTGAGCTGGTTGAACGCAGGGATAAATGTCATTGCATCCTTCTTTGGCATGGGCGCACACTCGCGCGAGCTATTTCTTTTCATTGGTTTGTGTTCGCGTGGCCAGCTGTATCGATTCTCGCTCTCTTTTTTTCCCCCTAAAGCGCGAGTTATTTACTGAATGCGAAAAAAATAATACAGCGCCTTTGCGCACGGAAGCGTTGATTTTCACGTGCGGACGGGCGATGAACATTTTTGTGTGGTTTTGCGGGCGATATGTGGGATCGCTTTTTCCAGTATATAAAGCGAAACGGCCAAAAGTGATTGTCGGATTTTTTCACATATTCATACAGTTATATAATTGATTTTTTTACAAATATATTGTGAAGTATTAACTTCCCTATAATATAATAGTCAAACTATAGATATCAGATATAAAGTTATTAACTAGAAATAACAAATATGTGTTTATTTTATTTATTTTTATTAAAATTAACAAACGTCCTTGGTGAAAATCCAAAACATTTTTTTACCTAATAATCGACTATTTATTTTACACTTAGCCATAAAATAGGTACTTTTCATGTCTAGTTTTTAGCTTCCGGTGAAACGCTTTTTTCTATATTACTCGAACATTAAATAGATAACAAAATAGAATGGCTTTCTTGATGATCAGCTCAAGTTTGTTCCTCGACATTTTAAAGGCACTACAGTTGACAGCATTACAATGAATCGAAAAATGGCAAGAAAAAGCTTATTATTATGATAAAAAGAATAAGAGAGAGAGAATAAGAGAGAGAGAGACTGAAATGGCAATAAATGAATTTTACTAAATACAAAAAAAGAGTGCGGCAAAGTTTTTGTAGTCACCGTAATTTGTTTGTATATGCCTACTTTTAGATATTGTTGAATTTCACCTACTTCAGTGCCAAGTTTATAAGACAACTTGGAATGCAAATTCGAAATTAGTTTATATTATTTCCAATCTATTAAATGAACAAATGATGTCAAAAAAATATGTTTCACCGGGAACCGATAATTAATCATTTATCTTGGTAATTTACTGAGATTGTACTCCATTTTTCATAGATAAATTTCTATTTCATTAATTTTAAATATGTATAAATCTTTAATCTCTATCTCGCTCGCGATCGGACTATCCGCTAACAACTCGAATTCATCATTACATCTACATTCTCCATGATGGTAAGGATGCCACCATACCTGATCCATATCGGTTTCTCATCAGAATCTGTAACTTAGTCCTGTGATGTGTGGTCTACAGGACAATTTTCATGCTAAAGAGAGTCTAAACCAACTAGCTTGAGAGTTTAGACCTATTTCTGTCTCCTACCACTTTACCTTTTATGAAGCATTATTTTTAATTTTTATTTTTTATATTTAGAAGTGGATTTGAGAGTTAAAATTTAGTTTATTGTACGTGAAAGTATATTAGCAATGTTTTCAAAGATGTGATGCAAGTATGCAGTGATAGTTCAATTAAAGATTTGGTAATAGCCTTTTATAGTTAAACTTTATTATAAAATAGCAGGAATCGATACTAGAAAGAAAAAAGTCTCTTTTCTTCCAATTGCAAAAAACAATCTATTAATCAACTTCTAACGGAAGCGAACGATAGTCTTTTGTACAGAAGAACATTAAAACCTTTACATCTACCAGAAAACTACTATCATCAACCATTGATTGAAGTCAAAACATTTATACACTGTAATAAATATAGATAAATCGTGTTTCTTCAATAAGGTATGTTATACAAGGAAGAATATGTAAGAAAAAATGAAAAGTTCATTCCACCAAAGATTATTAAAAAATAAATAAAAATATGCCTGAAGTACCAAAATAATGTCGTACCAAAATATTTGTTTCAAATTACAAAGATTTTAAACTAAAAACAGTACTTTTTTATATTCTAGAAAAAAAAGGAGCAGGAGTAAAGTATTTTAATAATTTTATCTTTAAAGCTATTTTCTGAAGAAGGTAAGATTTAGTTATTACCATAACCTGCCGATTCAGGAACTTATATGGATTTTAAATCGTATTGGTTGTAACTTATTGATATTTCGCGTAATTTGGGTCTGAAAAATTGTGCGTATAAAATGTATTTAAGTAAATCATATATTACGGTAAAAAGCTGCTTTAAACTATTAAATTCAAGTTTAATTAAAAGTTTTGATCTGTTTTTGCTTATCAAAACTTACAACTTACTGAAATGGCATACTATATTAATAATTTGAAACAAACCTGGCTAAGATTCATTAAATTTCAAATTTATAAATAGTAAAAAAAATTTAATATATTTCCAAAATTACTTTTTACATCATTATTATTTTTACCTTTATTATTAACTTAAAATTACGCTCAGTTTACGTATTCAGTATTATTTTGATATTATCAGTTTAGTATAATAATTAAAGTATAAAAACGGTTTATAAAATATGTAAATAAAACGTACTCATTATTGATATATCGTTTATATGATTATGATTCTTTAAATATTTAGTTATTGATTCTCATCTATTACGAGTGAATTTGTAACGACCAGATAAGATACTTCCGCCTCCGTGTAATAAATGTAAATCAGTTCGTTCGGCGTACGTTCCGCACAAAACAAACGAAAAAACTACTCCCTCCGACACGGATATATCTATCGCCCCCCCCCCAACTCTATCTACTTCTATCTCTTTTCTCTTTCGCCATGAGTCGTCCGCATAAATTCCAAATCAAAGAAATGCCAGAGCACTACCGTCTCGGGTACGCAAGAAATCTTGCGTCAGCATTGACTCTCTCGGCTGTTTGTGCCGATTGCTTTGAATTTAAAAATTTCGCCGGAGCAATAACGCCGTAGCACACAAATTACAGGAAGAATGATAGAAGACAACTGTACACTGGCGACACGAGTGTGAGAAGTAATTGTTGCTACGAAAGCTCAAAGCGTGCACCACACAACAGAGATAAAAGTTCATGAGACGACTAAAAATGCAAAAGTTTGCTACGCGACAGCAGCTGCTGTTCTTCTTTTCTACGTCGAGGTAGACGATGACGACGAGAAATCGGACGAAACACACGCTCTCGTTCTACAACCGTACACGTATATACGCGTGCCGAGCTCTATCCGCGGATTTTGGCCGCGCGACCATATATATACAGAGCGCGAGCGCCGGCAGAAAATCCCGGACTATTATTCCGAACCGTTTGCTCGGGTGGCAATTCCGTGGAACGTTTTTTGCTCTTATTATGTGGGTGGAAAGAAGGTAGAGACAAAAGAGGAAGGAGAGGAAGAGAGAGAGAGAGAGAGAGAGTGCTTGTTTCATCCGCGTAAATCGAATCGAATTTCTTCGGAAAATAAACCCAGAAGTGCCCCCCGGCGCTTATCTGCCTTGCACGGCGCGGGTGCCAGCGCCGAGGTATTCCGACGAGCGTTTTACGCGGGCCATGAATTCTCGCGTAATCGACGAATTCATTGTGAGAGAGGAGAGGTATAGGTGTGCGCTCTTTTCTACCAGAGCAAAGGAGAGAAAGAGCCGCTTTAAGAGCCTTAATAACGCTTTTATTAAGCTATTGTAAATCGTCCTGGTTGTGCGACCTTTTTTTGTCTAGCGACAGTGGCTTGTACAGGAGCCGTCGATCAGCCGACCTTTCCACGCGCGTGCGCGCCGGCAATTGTCGAAAGGATAATATAAAGTAGCCAACTGTTTTACAATGTACACTGCTGCAGGGGCTTGAGAAAATTTATTAAATTTTTAATTTTTTCACGTTTAGACTGTTGTTTATTTTATAGAGAGATATATTGAAAGTTCTAGCCCGTCTCCCAAATATCAAAGTATAATATAGGCACGGTCGCTATTTTCGCCCGCGCGCCTTGATACTAGACTAATTATTTACTGCAAAAGAAAGTTTACTTTGTCAAGTAAATGACTGCTATACAGGGGAAACCGTTTTTTAAACCAATTTTATCATTTCATATTTTGTAAATTAAAAATGTGAAACTTTTTATGGTCGCCCCATAGAAACGTTTAAAATTGAATTTTCTACTATACACGTAGTAGCTTGAATTACACGTACCCTATTTGGTTTTCTCTCTCGCATTTTGTTAATCGAATTTTCGCAAAAACTTTTAAAACATGAGGAACAATGTTATCCGGCGGATTTAAAAAGTTTTCAAAGTGCATTGCTTTAAAAACTATGTCTGGATGTATCCTTGAGGAAGCGTAATCGTTACGGATTAACTTAATTATAGATTTTTTTAATGATATAATAAAAGTTTTGACCATATAAGTATGCCTTTCTTGTCCCCTTATATCACGAACTACTATATCATTTCCAGAAGTGTTGAGATAGTGTTCTAAAATGACTCAGAATATTGTTGGAATACTAACTTGAAACTTTCTAGATGAGTAGAGGATATTATTGCAAAGTAACATTTTCATAGTATTATATATTAAAATATATATTTTTGTTATTAAAAAATTGCGTAATTATTTTTATTCGTAATAATTGAGTGTCAAAATAACAGCATAATAAAATTAAAAATTGTAATAAAAATGCTAAATCGTTATTTCTAAATAATGAAACTAAACAATATTTTATGTAACATATATTGAAAAATTTGTTGTCAATCATGATAGAAATTAAGAAGAATTCTGTATTGCAGGTTTTTCCTGCTTGTTTATGCTATTAATTAAACAATATGCAATAAAAATTTTCAAATATACCTTACCTGTGTTATATTTAAACGCAAAATGATTTATTTTAATTATAAGTTCATTCCTATTTCAAATGCTTAAATTCAAATGTATGCTAAATAAATCGATGGCATATCGCGAGAGCAATTACAATATCCCAGCTAATATAAAATACGTTTCAACAATGAATTCAGAGAACTTGTAATTGCATTAAATTTTGTCGAAGTAACCGTGAGCACGCCTCCTCCCTCCTCTCCTCTCGCAACAGCGCGTTTACCTCCATGCGCTGCACAACCAAAAGTCTTCGAATAATCAAATGCATTTAAATGAAGCGAGCTTTTTTCATACATTCCAGTTTAACCGAAAGTTTCGCCGAAAGTTTGTTTTAGGCGCTCTACTCTTGCCTCCTTTCTCCCTCTTTTTAGAAATTCCGTGCTAGCGAATAAGGGAAGGAAAATACGAAGAAAGTAAAGTCGTAACATAGCAAAACCAAAGCAGCGATACGACATCGTAATGTTGGAATGGCTTATAACTTTTTATTTTTCTACTTTCTTGGGATGGAAAAAACTTGTGAAAGGTTAAAAAGCAAAATATATGGTATATTTATATATAGAATATACGGGTCGTCGCGAATTGCCATGATTAACAAATTAACAAACCGCGTGGCCTACTTTTGCGAAATAAATATTTATAATTATATAAATTATTACGAATAATTAACAGTATACGTAGCACAATGAAAAATTTAACTGTCAACCCGATAAGGAAATTTTTATCTTCTTTTTGAAGTAGTTATTTGGTATCCGATGTGATTGATATGCTTTAGTATACATGCCAACTGAAATTCAATCCATATGAATAAGATAAAAACCGGTGGCAATCCAATGACGGTAAGCTCCATCAAATTAAATTGATTTTCTCATTTATAAAATATATCTATTTTTTAAATGTCGTCTAATGGCAAACTAATACAATCAATATACAATCCTACGACTAGTCTTTCTAATCGAAGTATTAAATTTTTTGCGTATATATTAGCTATTTTTACATGATCGAACTTTTAACATGGTATTTTGCAAAGCTCTCGTTCTCTTGTTCTTCTTCTTTTTCTTTTATCCGAATTTAATATTAAGTTGTTATTTATGGAATTATTTTGGATCAAACTAGAGCGATTTTGAATCATAAAAAAAAATCTAATTATTGTCAGAAAAAATGATACCCTCAAACTGAGTTTGTTTTTATTCTTTTCTACGTTCAGAAAGTCTCAAAGAATAAGAAAAAATGTATCTCGTGAGTTTGCTCTCAAAAACATTTTTTAATTTTTTTGTTAACGTAGAAGTGAAATAAATTGTGGAATAGCTCATATAAAACCGTGGATTCTTAGGGATTCTCTGATGCTGGTTTGAAAAAGCAAATTCGAATCCAATTTAAGATTGAGTTTTTTGAGCTGGGTAACGAAAATATTATACGTATATAAGCTGAATGATCGTTTAATATAAGCGAGATAAGGTGATTAAGTTTATATGCCAGAACGTTCAAGAATCGGTTTTGATGGATGTTAAGATTAGCTCATCTCAGTATACCTGTTGTGATTGGCAGTCAGCTCACGTTCGATTAGACTCGTGCGAGCCAAAGGATTGCCCTGTTTTATACCTCAGCTAGAGCCGAAGCGTAACACTGCGACTGGTCGTCGAAGTTGCGTCGTTAACTGAGAGTAGGGTTTACTCACGATGTCACTTACAATTGGTATTTCAGAATGGCGCTAACACTTAAAGGTCGTTATCAGCTTAAATAATAAAATACTCTATTCAAAATTAAATGAGTTTAAATAAAACTTGATCATTTTTACGGAAACCAGAATGCTGCGGTACATAGTCATATTCTATTCCTCAATTTCTTTTCCTAAATTGACTATCTTTTTTGTGCACAATACATTCGAATTTGAAGTCCAAGCGTTGTGGTTTTCATCCTATTATTTGAATTTCCATTTATTTACACATATCCTAACATATCTATATACAACACTCGAAACGTCAGTTGCGAAAATGAATATTCCTCTCTCTCTCTCTCTCTCTCTCTCTCTCTCTCTCTCTCTCTCTCTCTCTCTCTCTCTCCCTCCCTTTTGCGCGCATGCACGTCTATCTCGGCAAGAGAAATAACAGAAGACAATGAAATTTCACGGTGAAAACTATTCCCCGGCATCACGATCGGGTGCGTTATCTCGCATTTCCGGCGTCGAGAAAGTTTACGAAAAGCCGCGGAGTGTGCGCGCGTGCAGAGCCCACAGCCGGCACACGACGGCTCACTTCACTGACATAATAACGCGTAACATTCCGCAAAATTAACAGACCGCGCGCACGCGCTCTCGTCCCCGTTATACTCACGGGTTTCCTTAAATAAAGTGCCTAACAACTTTGCCTTACTTGGTATGTGCCGCTACCGCCCCGGCAGTGGCTTCCCCTCTGTTTTCCTCCCAATTTTACGGCGTCGCCCTGACTCCCTTTCTACCTCACTTTCTCTTCCTGTAGCTATATCCGTAATCCTGCTACTCTCAACATCTAGTAATTCAATTTAAATTTTTGGTATAAGATAGAAATTAAAAGTACAACACGTAACACATGTATGAAACTAGCTTCAAAATCTTTAGTATGCATACTAAAGAAATGAACCATATAATTGATAAAATATGCAACCATAAAATTGGTCAAAAAGTGACACATTAGAAAATGATAATTTATATGCTAGCGAAATGTGCTATAGTATTCCTCTTCTTATCACGGAAAAAAGTAACGTTTACTGATGACGATAGTAAGTCTTACACGACTCATTACTGTAAATGTATGTTCCGTTAAAGTTACGTTAGCATAATGTTAATTCTACTGTATCATTAAAGTAGAATCTACTGCAATGCACAGTATTGATTACTAATTTCTTAAGTAAGAGTCCATGAGTCTCTTGTCTTGATAGTAAAATGTATAAAAGTATATTCATTATTGTTGAGAGTACATGGACTTCGAGTCCACGCACTCTCCATAGAGTATTAATTTAGATAGAGAGAAAGATGCCACCACGCAGCAGCAGAGTAGCGCAGCGGACTGACTGTCGCTCTCTCCCCCCACCAACTGCGTGCCGTACCGATGACGCTGTGTGTACGCTCCAGCCTGTGGTCCCGCCGGCAGACCCGGTGCTCGCTCACTCTTTCTGCAACGACGACGCTATACAAGCATCATCACTACGCCACATCATACGCATAGAAGAATATAATAGATGATATTAGAAGATACAATAAAGAATTCAAATTAAATCTAATCAACCGCCTTCTTCTTATTATTTATTCTCCAACTCCAAAATTATAATTGAACATATATAAAGACATTAAAAAATTGGCTCACAACTAAATGAATTCTATAGGTGATATGCTCGTTCAAGTATATTAAAAGTCTGCATATGTATACTTACTTGCAAATCAATTTATGAATTCGTCCATTCCCCAATTTGTGAGCAAATTTAGTGTAAATTGATCCATGCTTTCGTCTTGTGCTTAGTTTTACCATTACATATACTCGCTCGTCGTTATATGAAATATGACAGAGTATATCAACAAAGAAACGATTACTAGGGCGACTGTAGTAGAATTCACACGGAGGGCACAACGTTTGTATTACCGGAGAGTCATGTAAACTCTACATGAATTTTTAGTAACTTTGACAAAAACTGTTCCTCTTGTAAATTTCATGAGACTTAACGTAAAATCAACTATTTATTTTTTTCCGTGATATTTTGTATTATGCACTCATATCAATTACGGGATTTTTTCATAAGTATCTATGGAAAGCTTTGAAATTAACCTTGTTCTTGTAATTCACACGGCAAATAAATAGCAATAATAAATTGCTCATAACGATTAAAACTATTTTGAATCTTCTCATATAAAAACAGTGCTGAGTCGTGGGTTAGTTATCGAGTTACAAGTGATACGCAGATAGCTCAGATCCAGGATTTCAATAAACGAGTAAACCATACAGTAATAATAAACTAGTAGGTACTTTTTTATAGCATGGAGCGGAGTGACGACTGATAGCAGTGACGTGTTTGGCTCGGATCCGTCCTGGGTTCTGCTGTCGCAGTTTAGAAGCGATATAGAAGAACGGCTACTAATCAATACTTTCGATCCACAAATCACGCACTTGCTAATAAATCGAATCTTCACTATATGACGACGTCACATGCATTGGGTATATTAATATAATACTCTAAAATAAATCTAAAAATTTAGATCTGAATCAGATAAAAACTTTTCAAAGTTTTTTTTTAAGAAATGATTAAAAATTTGTTTTAAAATTGACCTGAGACTGAAGGTTCAAAAGTATAAGCGGAAGAAGATTTTAGAACTGTCTCTATGCTCCTCCCTCAAATGCATTTACGACGGCTTTATGTCTCAGGTACTTACTTTTCGCTACACCATTCATGCACATACATTTGGAATCTAAATTTTAGGTATAGAACGACTGTATTGGTGTAGCTGCAGTGCTTAAGACAAACCTGCCTAGGCTCTAGTGGCTTCGTCGCATAGCGTTAGTTTGGGCATTTGAGTGCAAGGATCGAGTTAATGAGTTGGATACCTTATAGCCGCAATAACAGCAGCATGACGACATCACATAGTGATTCGATGTATAAATATAATACTCCACAATAGATATAAAAATTCAGATCTGAAATAAATAAAAACTTTTCAAATAAAGAAATGATTAAAAATTTGTTTTAATATTGACCTCAGACTGGAGGAATGGAGGCAGGTCTAAAATCATCATCTGTTGATACTTTCGAACCTCCGCTGTTCAAGAGTTTTAGATTTGCCTTCATAATCTTCCCTCAAATGCATTTACGACGGCTTCGTGTCTCAGGTACCTACTTTTAGCGGCACCACTTGTCACCTTCATTTTACATGAAACATATACTGTTTGTAGTACATAGTTTTCTAATAGATTTAAGCACAGAACATTCTTTATAAATAGAACGTGCAAGATCGGATGCACGCATCGTGCATAAAATATTTTAATCATAGCAGCATATCTTATTGTGTAAATGTCGCGTTCGAGCCTGTCTGGTATGATATACTACGTCACGAATAAAGGGAAAAGGCAAGTTAACTTTGATAAATAAAAAAACAGAACGACCATACAGGCCGGAAACACGAGAAAACTCCGTAAGGGTTATTCACGTTTTGTCCCGGGCCGGCTTTACAGGACTCATCAGCAAGGCTAGTATCCGTAGGACGGCAGACTTCAATTCTACGGTCGAGCTGGCCCTGCCTTGTACGCGGCGCGCGACTATGTACGGATAATTTAGCTTACCTATGCTCTTTCGGTAGAATAAAACGTTGGTGATCTTAGGGTGCAGTATTAGATTACGTAAACGGCTACTATTTTCTAAGTAGCACGTCCGCTCGCTTGGGCCTTATATGGAGGGTCGCTAAGGGCAATAAACCCGAAGGGCGTGCGTAAGGGCTTCCGTGCCTGTACCCTTATTGGTCAATGTCGGATTGACCCATTTGATTTGGCGAGGCCTTTGGCTGTATGCCATATCTCGATTGGTGGTTGACCTGTCTTTGAGGGCGTGTGTATTTTACCTGACTCAGTCGTGTAATGCGCTCCTTCGCCTTCACCCACTCACTCACACTCGCTTATCTAGCTTGTCCCGCCCAGGACGCGTCTTAACTTTTAGGCTAGTTATCCTGCCAGTTTAAGTAAATAAATAATTAATAAAAAAATAAATAATTTATTAAATACCATTAATTTAGGTGTTTCTTAAAATTAACCACTTTAAGTCAACCATAAGAGATGTTTACAAAACTGTGATTATGAGTCTAATGAAGCTGTGGTTCTAAAAACATTGATTAGGATTACAAAATGACAGTGTAGGTATACACACTAATACCATAGCGTCTTTTTTTTTATCATGTAGAGAAAGTCTGGGTTCATAGTGCATCTCACGCCTACCATTCGGACAGATGACGATCGCAGCGCTGATTTTAGGGATATCCTACAGCACGCTTTAATGCAACACCCAGATAACAGTGGATACTTTGCTTATTACGGGCAGGTATGACACCGATACTTACACCGCGCAGTTTCCGGTTCTAACTAACTCCTTAACCAGGGTAGCAGAACCTCGAGACGTATAATTCAAGTTTTCTGAAAATCCACAACTAAAGTCAACTACAGGTCGAAAATCATTTAGAGACGAGGCATTTAAGAGCAAATCTCAAAAATATTGAGGACGGGGTAATCTTACTACAGATAGATGACGTACCTAACAACTATCGCCAATCCTAACGGCAAGGTATAACTTTTTGATGATCGGAGAATACACAACTTTAGAAGTACTGAAGAAATTTAAAATCTTAAATACTAACGTCAGTAAATACTGCCTCCTGTCAACAGAAAACTTTACATCATCGTTTACACACTTTTGACAGTATGGAACTCCCCAAAATGTGTAAATGATACTTATTGTAAGCTTGTTACAATAAGTATTTATACTTGTTGTCAACACTATTAATAATGGTGAATAGTCCAATTTTCGGTGCTTTTTTAACTAGGACAGCATGAAGTCAGAAGAGTTATATGAAAATAATTGAAATTTTACATCTGGGTCTTTTCATTCCTCCTACGCATTCCTGTATATATTC
Source organism: Torymus tubicola (assembly GCA_035583055.1). NCBI lineage: Eukaryota > Metazoa > Arthropoda > Insecta > Hymenoptera > Torymidae > Torymus > Torymus tubicola. Next base: position 329,460 of record JAWWEQ010000027.1, read on the forward strand.
GTTTTCCTATGCCTGTCCAAACTTCTTACTTCATCACTGCTGTTATTAAGCCTAATGACGTTGCGGTAACTTTGTAAAAACATCTACCAGCATAACATGAGGGTTAGATGAGTAAGTAAACATTACTCCTAGTGAATGCCGGTATACTTAAAAATAAGTAGGAAATTGCTTTTACAAACAATATATCTATACACGTAAAACAGAAATAGCCTCATTAGCATTGTAGCCAAGTCAACTCTAGTTTACTAAGGCCTAATAGTTAGTGTAATAATTCTGTTAAAATCATCCTGGTATCTCAAGCTGAATGAAGCTATTAAAATTTGTATGTTTATTACGACGACTTGCTGACTGAATAGGTATGCTGAATTTGTAAAAAGGAGATACCTGTGATAGGAAGCCGTCGTAAATGTATTCGGGGGAGACGAATGAAGGCAGGTTTAAAATCTTCTGCTGATCATTTCGAACCTCCGCTATAAGAAAAGTTGTGTTCTTACAGCGGAGGTTCAAGAGTGTAAGCGGAAGAAGATTTTAAAACTGTCTCTATGCTCCTCCCTCAAATGCATTTACGACGGCTTCGTGTCTCAGGTACTTATACTTTTCGCTACACCATTTGTCACCGTCATGCACATCAATCGTATATCTTTCGCAGTGTATGGTTTCTTGATACATTTGGAATCTAAATTTTAGGTACAGAACGACTGTATTGGTGTAGCTGCAGTGCTTAATATAGACCTGCTTAGGCTCTAGTGGCTTCGTCGCATAGCATTAGTTTGGGCATTTGAGTGCAAGGATCGAGTTCATGAGTTGGATACCTTATAGCCGCAATAACAGTAGTATGACGACGTCACATATTGATTCGGTGTATTAATATAATACTCTAAAATAGATCTAAAAATTTAGATCTGAAATAGATAAAAGCTTTTCAAATTAAGAAATGATTAAAAATTTGTTTTTAATATTGACCTCAGATTGGAGGAATGGAGGCAGGTCTAAAATCATCATCTGTTGACACTTTCGAACCCCCGCTATTCAAGAGTGTAAGTATAAGAAGACTTTAGATTTGCCTTCATAATCTTTCCTCAAATGCATTTACGACGGCTTCGTGTCTCAGGTACTTACTTCTCGATACACCACTTGTCACCTTTATTTTATATGAAACATATACTCTTTGCAGTACATATAGTTTCCTGATAGATTTAGGTACAGAACGACCGGATTGGTGCAGCCGCAGGCTCAATTCAGTCTTGATGGCGCTCCAGTAGCTTCGTCGCATTGCGTTAGTTTGGGCATTGGAGTGCAAGGATCGAGTTAATGAGTTGGATACCTTATAGCCATAATAACAGTTGTATAACTATGAAACTAATGTCAGAGTAATTCTATACACTTCGCATATAATTGTTATTTATAGTAATTCTAAGAAAAGACAGAATTATTATCTAATACATTTTTGTTAATAAATAAAATGCTAAGATTTCTGAAAGCTAAGGAATGTTAAAAAATACCATTCAATTTTATAAAAGAGAGTGAGTTTGTGATATAAAATTTTATATGACAGAACATTTTACAACGCTTGGGTTTTAAATCGAAATATAGCCACATCTTATACTCGATGTAATTCTAAGGTTGCACACGTCTTGATGAAATTTTATTATATAAAACTCAATATTAGCTAAATGTATTATAAAAAAAAACTGATGATTTTATAACTTTAATCATTTTTTTGTAATTTAAACAATAATCATTATTTTAACATTAATAATTTAATATATAATAATTTTACATCTTTCCGGTAGTTCAAAATGAAATTGTTTATTATTATAATTTTAATAGTAATATGCATATTAAAAAATATTGTTCACTCAAATTAATATCATAACTTAAAAATGAAACTTATATAATATATCGAAAAAAAATAGCTGACGTAATCCACATCTTGAACTCGTCCCAAGTGGGAACAAACACCTTCTATTTAACGAACATCCTTTATATCAAGACGGGGGCTAGCTGCGAGTTGGAAGAATTGCGGCAAGACAAAGGGGAGAAGAAATTGAAGCACGTGAAAATAAGCTCGCTCTTATCGCACGCAGAGAAAACCGTGATGTGCAAGGCTATTTCACAAATATACAAACGTACACATGAGTGTATATACACTTACACACGTACATTATATACGTATACGAAATTTCGCTTGGAAGCACTTTCGCACGAGGTAATAGCTCACTGGCGGAAGAGAGAAAAAGGCCAGAAAAAGTAGGAGAGACAAAAGGAGCGACGATGAGGTTCCCGCATTCTGTTTGCCGTTCTAATCCATAATCTTATCAGTCGAGCCTTGTCGTCAGCCTTTCAGAGGGGTAAATAGAAAAAGCACCATGTAAAAACATACATGCACATCTTCGATGTTCCTGTGGATCACTTAAATTATTCAATGCCTAGATCATGGGGTGTCAGTTTTTGGTTTATCAAAGAATCGAAAATACAATTTTTCAGAATCGAAGAAAAATAAAAAATTAGTTATTTTGTCCCGTAGTTTTGATATTAATAAAAAGTAAAAGTATGATTTAAAAATACTTTCAATTTCATTTCCGTTCACTTTTTTGTCGGATAATATGAAGTTGGTTAAAAAATAATAATAATAATAATACAGAATAACAATATATCAAAAAAATAATTTTTTTTACTCTGAAGTTTGAAAATAAGTCAGAAGTGGGGATAACTTTAAAAGTGCTTTTAATTTCTTGTGTATCTATATTTCTTCGTTATATAATCGAATAATGTAAAGGTAATTAAAGAAAATAAAGAAAAATATAAATAATTCAAAATAATCTTTTATTGTTCCAATATTAGGTTTAGAAATCTGCTAAAAATAGAGCATGGTTTAGAACCACTAATAATTTACTTTTCCTACATTTTTTTAGAGACACTTGCATTATAATTAAGTAGAATTTGATCGTATAAAAATTAAGTATAAATAATGTATTTATACGATGAAAGAAGAATTATAGCATTAATAAATTAAGATTAAAAAGGTATTTTAAAATGCATTTTGCTAGAGCAGTTAGCAGCAGTTTTTTCATTATTATTGTTTACAAGGCCTAAAGAGACAATATCTTATGAATATTCGATAAATTTTTCTGGAAAGTAAATAAATCGTGATAATTAGATGTGGTATACCTTTTTAGAAAATAAATATACTTATACGTAGTAATTACGATAACACCATCGAGAGTAAATATGTTTTAGAATTTTTCAATTCTTCTATTATTGTTTCACTTTTCTTTCCAGATTAATACACTATTTGTTTACCTCTAATGTAACAATTTTCATCATTAGTTATATTTTACTTAATAAACAACTTTGATGTAGTTGTATAATGTGTTTGCAATAACTTAAGAAAAAGAAGAAGTGAGGGAATGAATTTCTTTCTTTAATTTTACATTTTATATAATTACCAAATTATATTTTAAATTTCAGATATGCCGTTGCTGTATATGCTTGCAGACATTAGATTAGTAAAGGATGATGGGATTTTAAATAAACAATAATCGAAATGTGAAAGGAAAAAATATGTGATGGTAGATGTCGATCGATATAATAGGAAGGAACGGCTCCCGGTGGAGGATTGGAGTAGGTGGCGTAAAAGAGAATACTTCTGTGTAATGGATAAAACAATATATTTAGAGCGCCTTTAAATGACAAGGTGAAATCCCGACAGTTGTAACGTTGTTTTAAATTCGAGTAACAGATAAAAGCGACGTCGTGAAAATCAGCGTAGCACCGCCCGCTCATAGGCATATATAAACAATGTAAGAATAAACATAAACATGGTATTTAAATAACTAATGTAAACACGCAGAATATATACAAATAATAAATACGGTTAGCTACAACAAACAAAGACAAATTTTAAGAGACATATTTTAACAATATTAATATAATCCAATGAATCCAATCAACTATACTTTCAAAGACTCGTGCTATTCAATAATTTATATTAAAAATTAGATTTTTTTCACATGTGATGGTAACTAACAAGTATTTTTTAGGAAAAGAGACGATAAGCACTTGTAAAAAAGAGCATTGAGATTTACTTTAGTAAAAATAAAGAAAAATTAAATTGCAGAATACGACAAAATTCTTTTTATTTATTATACAAAGCTAAAGATATTTTTATAGAAATATTTACTAGATAGCAATTAGTTGTTAATAGTCCTATAAAAAAACGTGGACTTAAGATTCTCACCTCTAATGTTTGTGATTGGTCGATTTGAATTGGAGATATAAAATTTGATTGACCCACGATAGGACGCGCGAAGACCGTATTGACACTTCTAGTATATATAGAAATAATAGATTCTATAAATATTGAAAATATTTTAAATTTATTTCGTGTATCTCCTGTCACATTCATAAAGTAATTGTTACCATATCACCCATAATGACAATCTACTCGCAGAAACTGAAAACTAAACTTCAGTTCTTGCGATAAGACTGGTAAAAACAGTTCTCGGTAGGCGAATCATGAAGGCGTCGGATTATACAAAGAGGAATAGAGACAGAGGAAACAAGAAAGAGAGCAAGAAAGAGAGTGAGAGAGAGAGAGAAGAGCGAGCGAGAGAAACAGCACGATAGAAAGCGAGTAAGAAAGCACGAGATAGGGAAGCTAGCTCTACACTACGACCTTAACCCTCGGTGGATTCGAAAAATCCGCTCGAAAGACTTTTTTCTCTCTCCCTTCTCTCTTCATTCGGTTCGGAAGCAGGAAAAGAGGCGAATCTCTTCGGGGACGTCGCGGTGGCGCCAATGGCTCGCTCTCTCCTACCCTCCACTATTTCTCTCTCTCTCTCTCTCTCTCTCTCTACCGCTTCCTTTTGATTCTTTTTTCTGTGCTTACACGCTTCGGACGTCGCTTAACGCTCTACACGTGCGCGAGCAAGCAAGTGAGAGAGAAACGATACTCTCGCCAGAGCGCAAGTCAATCTCGCATGGGAAATCTCAGATCGGGATATGTCTGTTTACCTGGCACTCGAAGTCCCCCGGTGACAGGGACGATGATAAGATTTCCCGGACTACCGCTTTTCTCCCCGCTCTCGTGTGTGTTAGCACGTGCGCGCATTCTATTTATATATGCGTCGGACGCGTTAACTATCGTCTCGGACTGCACATAGTTTTATATATATATGGGCAGTTCTCTGGTGAATCGAGAGGTCAAAAATTTGTTTTCTTTTAAAATCACCTAAATCGCTTCATAACCATCCCATATGTTATCTTGAATTTTTTCAGATTTCTTTCACTTCTAGTTTTTTAGTGGCAGAGGGTCAAAGTTGGTGATTTTAGCATTTTCTGCATTTTTGACCGATTTTGA